>JAOEHY010008386.1:0-45593 GCA_025447955.1 Psilopsiagon aurifrons | reverse complement strand
CCAGGAGCAGAGGGAAGAAAAAGGGGGAAGTGAGTGAACAAACTGCATGGCTGATTTATGGCTTAAACCATGACAGTAGGATTTCAAGGTGCTGGGTAGGATATCACATATAAGGGCACTACAGGCCCTCAGGTATGATAGATTTTTTGGAGCAGTATCCTTGTTCTTGTTGCAAGATGCCAACAACTCGCCTATTGTTCAAAACAGGGTAATGGACATTTTATCTTGAACAATTACAGTCTCCTAAAATTACAGGGATCTGAAGAGAAGGTAGAACATAATATCACACACAGGAGCCAACAGGGCTGTTCAAAGAGGATGAGAGGTACAACGTGTCCAAAATAATGCTATAAAAGGAAGAACTTTAGAAGAAAGCTGCTGATTGTTTCTTTCATACAATGCATGGAATAGGCTGTTTTACTCAGAACCATACAACATTTATGCAGAAAAAGGGTTTAGTGTTTGCATCACTTTATTTTTTGTGTCTTTGTAAGTCCTGAAAATTGTTAAAGAACAAAGCTGCCTTAATATTTTACAGGGAATGATATTTTTATTGATAGCTCTTCAACTGTGATGATCTTAGAAGTTTTCTGGTTATGTGGTTGCCCTGCAAGAGATCGTAGGCAGCAGAGAAGGGAGTTCCTTTACAGTTTGGTTCTCTTAGGATCAGGCATCTACTTCCAAGAGCTAACAGTCTCTGCAGGCACCAAAAGATCAGCAACCTCCAAACGATTTCAGACAAATCACTGTTTTGTGTCAGAAGAGGCTAGAGGGGATGTTCAGAGCAGCATATTAAATATAAAGCAGATAAAACATCCCACACTTGCCAGGGTTGGCAGATTCCTTTCTGCTATTTTGTTCCCAGTTAAACTTTGCGTGTTTGTGACTTCACCTCAAAGTGCACTGGACATACTTTTTGTTTAGAAGAGATTACGAAAAGAAGCCAACAGGGAGAAGGAAAGATGTAATCAAAGGAATGACTGAGGAAAGCTGGAGAGGAGGAAAGTCAATACAAAAGGAGAGAGATAGTGAAAAGAGCAAATATTTTGAACCAAGAGAAACGCAAAGGTATACTGTGCTGCAGGTATTTGAGCTGCTTGGGTGGGAAAGGTGGTCCTTAACTTCTTTTGCCAACCTTTGGGGTCCCCTGGTAGCCACACTCCTGGTTGCAAGTTGAACCTGCCTGAGGTTGTGCTGGCCACTAAAATCCTCAAATTCTGTCATCTAGCAATTAGAAGAGTACAAGGTTAGGAGGAAGGATATAGGGTGGGTTATATGAGAGTTATACAACCAATGACACTGCCTAGGCAGAACATCAGCATAGCTCTTTCCAGGCTGCTCTGATAATAACTGAGTCTGGCGGTACATAGAATCTGGTTAAACCCTAAGCTGCTGATCAGGCTCACCTGGTATTAGGGCAGCATAAGCTGCTATCTTGAAAGCGCCTCTACTTTTGGACACCTAACGTAGGGCACTGAGATGGAAGGGACCTTGGGGAAGGTCTCTTTACATATCCCCCCATGCTAAGGCAACATCTCCTCCACCTCTAGAAAGGTATCCATGTGGCTCTTGCCAGTCTCTTCCAGAGCTTCACTGTTCTTGCTGTTGGAAAGACTTTTCTAACATGTGACTCAGATCTTCTTTGATGACAGCTCTTGTTCTTTTGGTCATGGGCATGGAAAACAGATTGCTCCCTTCCTCTTTGCTGCAGCCTTTTATACACCAGGAGACTGTTTCCATGTCTCCCCTCAGTCTTCTCTTTAGAGCAGACAATCCCACTGTGTTCAGTCTTTCCTCACAAGTCATGGTTTGTAGACCTCTGATTGTTCTCCTCCCTTTCCTCTGAGCTCTCTCTGATTGGGCCATGTCTTTTGTGTAGCACGAAGCCTGAAGGAGAACACAATGTCCCAGGTGAGGCCTCCCAGGCACTCAGGGAAGTGCAAGTGCTGCTGTATGAGTTCCGCAGACTCTACTTCTGTTTAAACATCGCAGTGTGGCAGTAGCCTTTTTCTCAGCTGCATACTATTGTCCATGTACATTCAGCCTGTGAACCCTTGGTCCTCTGGTTTCTTTTCTGCAGAGCTTCTATTCTGACAATTGCTCCGTCTTTGCTGCTTGTGAGGGTTAATGCGTGGGGTAGATGGAGCAAACATCTACTCCATCTCCCTCTGCCCCAAATCCACTTACTGTCAATTTTACACTTTTCCTACTTAATGTAAAGTTTGTGCATTGAGGAAGTGTTGAATATCATCTGAATGGGAAGAGGTCTTTATTAAAATAACAAGGATAGAATAACATGGCAGGAATACAGCAGCTGGCAGTAGTATACAGGTTTGGGTTTAGGTAGCAAAACATTGGACTTTGCTCTCAATAATGGTTCTTCCATTGAAAACTGAATGCAGTTAAGCTACAGGAAAGCAAATGTAAACTCTCAGTTATTTGTTTAGCAATTCTGGGTGATACCCTCAATCTGGTATCTCTCTTGCACTTTGTATTTTTGTCTTTCTAGAGATATAAGGCATATTAACTGTTTTGGGGGGGTTGGAGACTGATTTCTGTGTGATGTGAGGAGGTCTGCTCCTCCCTGGTGCTGGTCCATGACTGGACAATACAGAGGAAGGGGGGAAAAGAACAAATTCATCAGGGACTGTAGTGCTAGGAAAAGGGGTGCTGGGTTCAGACTTAGACAGGAGAAGTTCAGGTTGGATATAAGGAAAAAGTTCTTTCCTGTGAGGGTGGTGAGGCACTGGAATGGGTTGTCCAAGGAAGTTGTGAATGCTCCATCCCTGGCAGCGTTCAAGGTCAGGTTGGACAGAGCCTTGGACGACATGGTCTAGTGTGAGGCATCCCTGCCCATGGCATAAGGGTTGTAACTGGATGATCTTAAAGTCCTTTCCAACCCAAACCATTCTATAATTCTATAATTATCTGGGGGTTTTGACATAAATGGTTACTGGCAGTCCAAGCAGATCATTCCTTAGCTCCTTCTTAGTAGTTTCACCAAAACAGGCTATTTATCTCAAATTTTCTCATGGAGCATGGTTGGAGGAAGACGGAGATAAGCATAGGGATATATTTAAGACGAAATTTCTTGTGTGTGATCTCTAGCCACAGAACATGAAGGTTCCACTTCAAGGTGCCTGACTGAAGCAATGGTTCCTACCAGGGGAGTCAGCACATCAAAATGTTGCTTTCTCTGGCAGAATAATGGAGGTCTGGTACAGCACCTTCTAATTTTTCAAGCAGCACAAAGTGCAATTCCAAATTAACCAGCACACCTCCACCTTAATTTTTCATTTTACTTAACCTCTCGGCGTCTCTTTCCCCATCTGTAAAACTGAGATAATACTTACCTACCTCACAGGGATGTTATGAGGATTAATTAATTGATGTTTGTACAGGGCTTTGAATATGCAAAGCGCTATATGTGCTAAGTGTTATTATTTAGTTTAAATGCAGCTGAACAGAGTTTGAATGCTGGGAGAGAGCTCTGTCACTGACACCAATCTATCACAATGTGCCTAATGACACAGCTTGGGGAGCCAGGCAGACGGTTTTCTTATTCTCTGCCATAATTAGCCAATATCAATAACAAAAAAATCCCACCTTTGCAAGAATTGCAGGGATTGACCACTATGGGATCGCTGCAGAAATCCCAACCCAAATACCAAAGAATGAGATCAACCAGTCCTGAATGGATCATCCTCAAAAATCACCCAGCTCAGCTGGGAATTGAGAGTATCTGTAGGGCTGGAAAAACACTGTAGTGCCCTGTGGAAAAAGTAGAGCATTATCTGACTCCAGAGCATGAATAAATATGAACAGAGTAATTAGAGGGTGGTCTTTCTGTTCAGCTTTTGCAGATATAGCCAAGAGCATCACCTGTCCCCCTGCATGCTTGCAAAAGGTCTCTAAGCTGCTATTCGTCTTGGTGTGTTAGTAAGTGATGGTAGCCCCAGCAGAAAAGGGAGCTGATACAAAAGGCTGGTTAAGAATTGGTAATGTGGGGTGTGTATATATGCACAGGGGGAGAGGAACTTCTTCCAAGAAATACAAGGAGATACTCTATAATTTTTCTCTTGGCTGCAGATTTATTTCAGTTTTAGTAGTTCTTATTCAAATTCATCAGGGGTAATTAATGAAAGATATAGGAAGGCCAGCACACACCTAGGATCCTCTGTTTGTAGCATGAGTTATGTTGAGCTGTTTGGTCTATTGGTTCACTACCTCAAGCCTAGTGCAGTATTGTCATCCTTTGCTTTACAACACAGTCATTATATCCCTAAACCACATTGTGATACACTGTGGCTTCTGTTTACGACTCCCGAAACTCCCACTCCATATATCACCTGCCATAAAACCCATCAAACTGCTGCTAGTAAAATGGTGCACAGTGGTCTAAGTAGGAGCCAGGCAAATTGTGTGATACCCTACTGTGGTTAATGAGAGTGAAAATGTGGTTAGGATTTTATTCAGGCGATGTTCATTTGCAGGGCCATTGTAGTAAGGTGGCAAAGAAAAGAGTCTTTTGTTAACCTGAATGACAATATATTTTCTATTGTATGAAGTAGCTGAATGCAGAGTTTGCCAAGTTATACATCAATTGTAAATAAGTCAAACTGTGACCTTGAATGGCTACATTTTTATTGCTTGGGGTCTTGAAAACTAATTAATACACTGCTATGTTATAGCGACCATATGAAACCTGTTACGGGAATTTAAACCATTGCGGAGCAGCTCAGACCAGTCCTTGACAATTACAGAAATATATAGAAAGTAATCTAGAAGTGTGCGTCACGAAGATTTTTTTGTCTCTTATTTTCTGTTTGAGGGCTGGATGTGCCCTTCAGTTGTCTAGAATTGAAGGGGAAGCAGGAATTCTGGCCAAAGTGTGGTCAGGGATGCAGATTCCAAAAGGTGATGCCGAGCCCTGCTCCAGCTGGGTGGTGAAGGCTGCTCCTGATTTAAGCCACGCTTTCAGCCCCTGAGGCCAAGAGCATGCTCAATTGAATCCCAGCACTGTTTTGGGCTGAATCAGGATATAAACCTTTCTCTCTCTTCCTCTTCAATCCCTGTCTATGAAGAAAGATCTGTATGCGTGGGACCAGCTCATGATCAGAGTGGTTATGGGGATGCTGCAGTAGCTTGTGCCATGTGATATAGACATGGCCATTGGAACCATAAGGAGAGCCAAAGCTCTCAATAGCAAGCAAACAGATACAAGTTTAATTGCACAATGCAAAGGAAGTCTGTAATTTCACAAGGTGCTTAAACACTGAGGCAACCTTGAATACCTTAACAACAACAAAAAAAGCCAACGCTGAGACCAAGAGAACCTTTCAGATGCTGAAAGTTAAGCATGTGATAAAACCCCCTCCCTGTTACATCCTGAGAGGTGTCAAAGCAATTGTCAGCTGATTAGTTTCCACAGTCCTCATCATGTTCCTGCTTGTAGTTGTCTCATTCATTAAAGTGCAATGTAGTTTTTTGTTTGTAGTTGGTTTTCTTTTTTTCCCCCACTCCCTTTAATTACAAGACCACATCTTCCTTTATACATAGCTTGAAGATGGGGGAGCTGAGTTTTACTTTAGATTGACATTTTACATACAGTTTGCCTTAGGTAAAAATTTGATTTTCCCCTCCCCAGCCAACAGAAAGTAAATTAAGGCAGGCATGCATAACGAACCCAAAATTCTGTAGCTGTGTTGTGTGTTTTTTGACTGTTTCTGCTGCTGTACAAAAAAATTACATTAAATTTAAATGGCCTATTTATAAAACAAACATTTTGTAGGCAAAAAGGAAATGCAACCATAATAAAATTGTCAGTCTCAGCGGAATGACTGCATTGTACTGGGCTTTCGAAGAAAATCAGGCTGGCTCCTTCTGAGGAAATCTGATTTCAATTTAAGAGTCTGATTGAGGAAAACAGCACCACAAAAGGGGAAATTAAACCATAAAAAGTGCATTAAGATAATGTTAAGGATCTAACTTACCACCACAAAAAACAAAGCGGCCTGAAGTTGAGATAGAAACTTTCTCCTTAGTGCATCCTCCTGGCTTGCAGTGTCACAGATGCCACCAGAAGTAGTGCAAGGGCAGGAGGTGTGTGCAGGCAGCAGCGAGCTGTGCTGCAGCCTGGGTAAGAATGAGACTATATAAAAATGGCCTCTTCTCACTTCACAGGTCATCTCTGATGTGGATTTTGAGTCATAGCTGCTTAATACATTAAATGAAATAAATTTTTAGTGCTTCTCCCTCCCCAGCTATCTTAGTGGAACCTGTTTAGCCATAGGGAGGAAGCTGGATTGTCCAGTGGCTCATGCACCAGGAAGAGAATAGTTAATGAAAGCTCTGGTCTTGCAGACCCTTCTATTGACTTGCATTGACTTCAAGGAGAAGCTGTTCAGCAGTACGACTTCCTACCCATAGGTGTTAGGCTGAGAGCTCTTTTCCAGATTTTGTTTTTAAAGCTGAATAGTGTGGAAATCTTAAAGAAACCGAAAGACGTATTGATTTCATACTTTTCTTTGGCATACAAGTGTCTTTAGAATTGTTAGTTTTATGCAGGTATGGCTATAGGTGAGTGTTGGGTGGTTCCAGGTCATATATATTCTGTTGAAGCACAAGACATAGACCAAATGTTAGCTATGGGGCAACCATATTGATGGTCAGGTCTATGAGGAATAATTTCTCTCCTCTTTCGCATCTTTGAGGAATGTGTCTATCTGCAGGATGTTGGTGTGAGCACATTTATCTCTTCACCAGGCAGATACAGTGCTTGGTGCTGCCATGTCTCTTCCTTGGTGCCCCCTCCATGGTAGGGGGATCAGAACTGGGTAATCTTAAGGTCTTTTCCAATCCAAACCATTCTATGATTCTGTGAAGGTGCCCTGTCCCTCTCTCTCAGAGCATCACACTGTGCACAGTGCATAGGAACAGAAGCAGCAAACGTTCATGTTGGCTTTAGCTCTGCTTCTCCTGATATCCCTGTGGTCCTGTTGGTTGCTTGTGGAAGTCCTTCCCCAAGCATTTTTCATTCCAGAGGAATGCTGCTTATCAGAGTTACATATGTTCATTTTTTGAGCCTCCCAGCTGGCTTGCACAGGAGAGAAGTGTTACTTCCGTTCTGTTATGAGAAGATCAAGGCACAGAGGGATCAGGTGGCATGAGATTGTGGGCTGCTGGGTATCCTTTAAGGTGCATGGACCAACTTAGCCTGCTACCTCAAAATGCATGTTACAATTTGGGAAATACAAAAGTACCTCCATGAAGCAGCTGTTGGGATGGGGTTAGCTGTCACTGTTTCTGCCATGGGGCAGGGAAACAGAGGATGACTTTGTAAGATCTCTTCGTATTTCTAAAATGCTTTCACTAGGATTAGATTTTATCCAGGTTTTAGCCTGGCCTATACCTGTCCTGGCTGGGTGTATCATATGTATTTCATGCAGAAAAGAAGGTATTCTTAAATGGGTAAAAAGGTCAAACTGAAATGAAGGCTCCATTGCCTTGGAACGCAATACGGTGGGATGGTTATTGGTGGCTTCAGAATATTGACCTTAGCCTTCATGTGATCTGGGAACTCTGATCTCATGTATGTACCACCACTGATGCAGCTTGTGTGTGTCAGCAGTCTCTCTTCCACGTGCTTTGTGCAGGTGGAAGCTGGTGTCCTGTTCTGTCCTGTCCCAACACGTTTGATTCCTAAAAATAGGAACCTGCAGCCTGTAGTCACAGTGGGAATCAGACTCCCTTGATGTCAAGGGGACTTGTGGCAGAGGGAAAGCTGGAGATGTTTGTTGAATATTTGTGCAAAGAGAAATTGAAGGAAGTTTTGAAGAAAGAAGAAGCATAAACAAAAATAAATTAAACATCAACATAACCCCCTAAACTGAAACATACTCATGCATTTACAATCATCAAAATCCCACGTTAGGCAGATGAAAGAGATTTCAGTGTGTTACAAGTCACAGCAATAATAGCCTTGGGACACTGGCTGGGCTGTTCTATTATGTAAAAGTCTTGCAGCCTTGTAATGGTTCCACAGATTAAGAAGTGCTATGTACCAGCTCTAAATATTTCTTTAAATTAAGACTTTCTGCCTCTAACTGAAATCTCCACTGAATACGATGCTATAATAGGGTGCCCTGTTCCATCTGTGTAAATAACACAGAGAGATTTTCTCTTGTTGAAATACCTGTGTTAAGAAAAAAAAAAGCAGCAATAACTTGAGACTTCAAAGGTCTAACTTCAAAAGATTTCTTGCATTCTGCTTGACGGGACAGCATCTTATGCACACATGCTTTTTCACTGCTAAATGCCTTAATAATGAGCTTGGGTTCAGATTTTGTGAATCAGAGCCAAGTAACTCTGTTTTATTATATTTGCTGGGAAATGAACTAGCTCTGGGTAATTAGGAAAGCAATTTTATTAGCATCTATTTCATAAAGATTGTTTTTTAATCAGAGTCAGAACTTACTAGAAATGATTCTTTGATTTTTATTGCACGGGGCTCTTGCATGGCGCAGCCTGCCATGGGTCTTAACCCATCGTGAGCTCTGCAGACTGAAGGCAGTGGTATCACTATTAATCTGGAACAACGTTATAAAATAACCCTGGGATGGTAATCCCCTAAGTAACACTGCAGAAGCTAATAATTACTGCAGTGTGGTTTACTGCACGATGCCGCCCTTGGGCTAAATTATAACTGTCCATGCATTCGTGGACCGTAAAGAAGGCAGGACACAAGGATCCTGCTTTCCTCTACATCTCAAGATGTGCTGTACAGAAGCAAAGAGAAGCCATCTCAAGGCCACTTGGAGGACAATTTATGAGCCGGGTAGAGGGATACAAAGACAACAGAGGAACCAAGAGAGAGGATTTGCGCTCAATTCTGTAGTTGGTTTTATTATATATAGTATATGGTATATAGTTTCCTATAAGGAGGACTTGACACTAAATGGGTGATGGTCCTGGTAGAAGAAGTGGTAGTGTGAAGAAAGACAGACAGGGCACCTTTCCTCTTGCTTGAAGTGCTTTCATAGAAAAGCGAAATGCCACTGTAACCAGCAAAGGGCAAATAACTGAAGGTTTTGGTTCACTGGTGAAAACTGGGAGAAAGAAAAAGATAAATCAGGCTTAGAATAATCATGGTGGGAAGAGCTATAACAAAGACTCTGTTGTGTCAGAGAAACAGGAAGAGAGATTTTTATTTAGCTGAATTAAAAGTTTTGCTTTCATTTCAAAATCCTCTTTATTATTTAAAGTTGGCAAATTTCTGAGCACAAAAGGTTATTTCAAAATGAAAATTAAAGCACTGCTTTTGAAGTGTTTTCAGAAAACATTTTGAGTTTTCTGAATGTTTTGAGGTTGTTTTCAAAGTTACTTAATGAACTCTAACTGAAATTGTGACTATTTGTGGTTACTTGAAATTTGATTTTTTTGGTGAATGAAAGAAGAATGACTTTAAAATGTCCTGAGCTGTAAGCATCTGCAGGTGGGTCTTCCAGTGTTTTTGGCTTGGACTTCTGTGGTTACTGCTTAGCAGGGAGGACTTGACTGTGACTGGATGATGCTGGAGAGGGACTCTTTATCAGGGATTGTAGTGATAGGACAAGGGATGATGGGTTCAAACTGGAACAGGGGAAATTCAGGTTAGATATAAGGAAGAAGTTCTTTGCTGTGAGGGTGGTGAGGCACTGGAACAGGGTTCCCAGAGAAGTGGTAAATGCTCCATATCTGGCAGTGTTCAAGGTCAGGTTGGATGGGGCTTGGAGCAATCTGGTCTAGTTTGAGGTATCCCTGCCCATGGCAGGAGGTTGGAACCAGGTGACCTTAAGGTGCTTTCCTGCAGAAACCATTCTGTGATTCTATAATTCTATGGCAGATCCTGGGGCAGGGACATATTCAGACCCAGGAGAGTAAGATAGTTGTCCTCTTAACAATTTATACCTGAACTTACGTTCTTAACTTTTAAGCTCTGGATTAGATGCAGTTGCAAGTGAAGTTTTGGATTCATTCTTGCATCTGATTTTGTTTCTTGCAAGAATAAGTTCATACTTAATTAGTAGTAACAAGGGACTGGGGGATAATTTAATGGAAAGAGTGGGAGGATCTTTCATGCAAAAGAAGGAGTGGGCTGAACATCCAGAGGTGCTCAGTGGGGCTACCCACATACCCGAGCCTGCCTGTTTGAAATAGCAGGCATCTGGGAATAGCTGCTTACCTCCCTGCCTCCCTCATCACCAGGGGGTTGTGGGCGCCGGCATGAAGTTCCTATATTTGATCAGGTGTGGAGACTCTCTGGAAAGGAGACAAGAGCTGGGAGGAAACCTCCTGAATGTGTGCTCAGCCCATTCCAGAGGAAAGCACCTGGGACCAAATCTGGAGCTTGACCTGAACCTGCTCACGTTTTGGAGGCCTTCAGGGGGTTTGTTTCAGGCCAAATCAGTATGAGATCAAGGAGAAAGTTTATATAAATTTTGAATTGCCTGAACAAAGCACAAAGGTTTTAGGACTAAAAAGGGAGAAACATATGTTACACAGGAGAAAAACATCTTATCAGGAGGAACATGAAGAGAGTGAACTGACTAACGATGAAGTTTCTGAGACTTTGCCACAAAAATTTTATCAAAGGAGGCTCCTGAAAACCTTTCAGATGGCTACAGAGTGATCTCATTCTCCAGGCAGAGAGAGATTATAAAGGAAGGTCAATTTTCCAACTTTCTTTTCATTTGTACTTTGCAAAGCTTATTTCATTTGGACAAAATGGTTAAAACCCACATTGCAAGAGAGCATTCAAGCCTAACGCTTCAGGTAAAGTTGCCTTCACAGTCTGTGTCCTCATCTGGTGGCACTCATAGTCCTCCACAGTTGATGGTTGCCACGTGTTGGGTGAAGGTCAAGGCCAGATGTTAGTAAGAAAGAGGAAAGAAGCAGAAGAGCAAGAAAGTGAAAGAAACAGGGAAGAAGCAAGTCCCTCTTCCCACAGTGCACCCTGCAGGGACAGCTACTGCTGCCCGCTTCTTCCAGAGTTTGAGTGCTTAACTTTGCATCCCAAATACACAATTATTTTGGTTCACATATTCATACATACACGCATATATACAAATATATATATAGACACTCCCACACATGAAAAACAGCAGTTTTATTCCTTAGCTTTGCAGTCATCGGTAAATTTAGTATATTCATGTGAATAGTTTAAAGCACATGCCCTGTGATCTATGGAAAAGGGAAAATATATCCACAAGATGATCCAGTGCATGTAAAACTAAACCAGTTTGATTGCTCTTCTTTTGTGCAAGCAAGGAGAAATGCAGTGAAATTGTCACATTTCATCATGTAGGACAAGGGGGCCCAGGTGACACCCTGATCAGGTGTGCATGCATAATCATTCCCAAAATAATCACCCTTTTGAATAATTTTTCCCCAAATCTTGCAGCTTCAACTTATTCTCTACAACCGGCTCATAAATCTTTACCGTGAATGTGAATCAAGTTTCAGAGCCGCAGGCTCAGGAGCTTGTTGGATTTATTCAACTTTAGTCTTTATTTATAGACATAAAAGTGTATTATTGGTTGTAACATCCAAACAAAGGAAAACAGACTGTAAGCATCCATTAACATGTTCCCAAAAGGGAAATCTGGAGTTTCTCCTGGGTCTTTCAGTCTCTCCCTTGTAATATTAAGATGATGTCATAAACTCATAATTACTTTGTGATGCTCTTATGTACTCTGGAGTTGCTTGCTCCGAGATGGTTATTTATTTTCTGAACAGAAAAGCAAAACAATGCAACCAGGTGGAAGAAAGCAGATCGCTCTTTGGTGGTTTAGGCTTTGAAGGACCCCAACACTTTTATTTCACACTATTGCCATCATTTTCTCCGGTGTGCACAAGGACACAGGTGTTTTATGGAGTGTTATTAAGAAATGTTTCATTAATATTCAGCTATGGGATGCAAACATTTCATAAACACTTTGTAATGACTGGAGCAAAGAGCAATTTGTGGAGCAGTAATCTTCAGAAAGTGGAGTCTTTCCTGCTGAATTGGTCCCTAACCTGTCCAAGTTCCTTCCACGAGAGTCTCTGTCTTAATTAGTGGTGGACTTATGCTTTATTATTACAATGAGAACCCCAGATCACAAAAAAAAGATGTATGAGTGTACATATATAAAAGAGAGAGAGGAATGAAACAACCCATGAATATGGAGAGCTCCAACCCTCAGCAGGTGCAGGGGGATCAGAAGGACCAGTATTGGTGCTGGGTGTTCACTGTGGAGCTGGTGAGGCCCTGAACAGGCTGCCCAAGGAAGTTGTGAATGCTCCATCGCTGTCAGTGTTCAAGGCCAGGTTGGGCAGAGCCTTGGGTGACATGGTTTAGTGTGTGGTGTCCCTGCCCACAGTAGAGGGTTTGGAACTGGATGAACTTAAGGTCCTTTCTAGCCCAAACCACTCTGCTATTCTATGATTCAATGATTTCCCTGAGTGTGGGGCTTCCTTGGTACGTCCATAATTGCTCCTTGCTTGAGGGTAGGGCAGAAATTAGTTTCAGAGCTGTGTTTATCTTGCAACGTTTTTGCCTTATAAAAGAGCCTGATGGAGTGCTGACTGAGTAACTTGAAATGAATAATTGATCTGGCTTTCTTTCGCTTTCTCATGGAATAGCTGTGAGCAGATTGTGATTTCCTCAAATTTATTTGTTATTCAGAAATATCTAATACATTTTTACAATTAGTATTTTTTCCCTAACTCCTTCAATTAGATTTCCCAGGCGTCTGAGCTTGGCTCAGCCAGTCTGGGCTTTGGGCAGCACAGCAGGGGACAAGCACAGTTTGAGTTTTAGAGGCTGGGGTTGTGACTCCTCTGACAGTGTGAAGCACAGTCCTTCCTCAGACACCAAGGTGGGACAGGACCTTCTGCACATGTGTTAGGTGGATGGGGTTAATCTGCCATGAATTAGCCATGGGGTTTTGCAGACCTTCCCAGGGCTAGCATTCTGGGAATCATAGAATCATAGAATCAGCTGGGTTGGAAAACACCTTTTAGACCATCAACTCCAATCGTTCCCCAGCACTACCAAGTCCACCACTAACCCATGGCACTGAGGGCCTCGTCTACACAGTGTGTGAACACTTGCAGGGACAGTGACTCCAGCCCTGCCCTGGGCAGTTCCAATGCCTGAGCATCCTTTGGGGAAGGAATTATTCCTCAGCTCCATCTCATCCTCCCCTGGTGCAGCTTGGGACAGTTTCCTCGTGTCCCATCCCTTGTTCCTTGGGAGCAGAGCTCAGCCCCCTCCTGGCTCCATCCTCCTCTTAGGCAGCTGTAGGCAGCGATCGGGTCCCCCCTGAGCCTTCTCTTCTCCATCTGCACCCCCCAGGTCCCTCAGCCGTTCCCCATCACACTGTGCTCCAGGCCCTGCACAGCTCTGTTGCCCTTCTCTGGCCCCTCTCCAGCACCTCAATGTCTCTCTTGAAGTGAGGGGCCCAGAACTGAACACAGGATTTGAGGTGTGGCCTCACCAGTGCCCAGCAAATGAGGACAATCCCTGGCCTGGCCCTGCTGCCCCACTGATGCTGATCCAGTCCAGGATGCTGGTGACTTCTTGGCTGCCTGGGCACAAGGTGACTCATGTTCAGCAGCTGTCAATCAGTTCCATTGCTTGGTGTAGTCAGTGGGATAAACCCTTTCTTACTGTATTCTGCCCTAGTCTGGAGGAAGGTTCAAATAGTTTCCATGCAAAGACGGGTAAATCCTTCTCTCTGGGAGCTTACCCGTGTTTCGAGCAAAACTTTTCTGCAGGATAGTTTGCTCAGTGGAGGTGCACAAACAAAAGGAAACCCCATTTAAAAGCTGGTGAGAATATTCAGGAGGATATTTTGTTCCCAGTACTCAGTCAAAGCTAATTTGATGGAGAAGAAAAAACCTCTTCCTTCCTCAGCAAGGAGCATAAATATCTATTTCAAACAATTCTTCAAGGACCTAAGGTTTCTTATTACTCCTTACTAACCATTTTAATTTCTGACCTCTTCTGCTTGACTAACTGCAGACCTATTCAATGACCCTTTAGGATTCCGATGGTGTGATTTATGCCCTAGCCCAAATTTCTGTGAATTACTGGTATACTGAGCAGCTGACAGGATTTGAAGCTGGCCTTTTTGTTTTCCCTACGCAGCTTTCCATACTTCTCCCTTCCTGGTGCTTCAGTTAGGCTCAATGGATATAATTTTTACCATTCTCTTCAGCTCCACATAGACATTTATAATAGAGTCCCCCGTGTCTTACATGAACAGAACAGGACTCAGCTCTGTTGAGTCTGTTTCATTTTTCCTGGAATTTCCTTATGGACCTCTGGATTGACTGTAGTTTTTCTTTTGGTCAGGAAGTTGTTTCTTTTTTCAAGTGAGAAATATTACAGAGTATTTAAAAGTTGTATTTCCTCATTCATCATGACATACTCTGCCTACACAGAGAGTTAAGCTTTTCTTGTCTTTTACATCACTTTGATACTTGAGGACCACTTGGTTTTTCCTTGCCAGGAGTGGTCCACGGTCCTGGCCAGGCTGAGGAGAGCAGACTCCACCTCCAACTGAGTATGCTGGGTTGGACAGAGCCTTGGGTGACATGGTTTAGTGGGAGGTGTCCCTGCCCATGGCAGGGAGGTTGGAACTGGATGATCTTAAGGTCCTTTTCAACCCTAACTATTCTATGGTTCTATGATTCTTTGATCTTACATCTCCCAATTAAATCCAGATCTACAAAGACATACCCAGCAGTGCACAAATGAGTGGGAGGGGGTGTGTAAAAGCACCAGAAGCTCACGAAAGCTGTGCTCAAAATCAGAATTTCCCATTTCCTTTGCCTGTGGTGCTGTCAATAGGCTCAGAAAGGTGGCTAGGGTTTGAGGAGGGAAAGGGGTAGCTTTGCTTACCATCTCTCAGTGCCTCAAGCTCCTTTTATGCCAGGAAAGAAGAAAGGGGAGAAAATTTAACTAATGTTGCTGAACTGCTTATAGTTTACCCCATCCAGATTCCTTACTGACACAAGACTTAGTCAGGGCATGTCTTACAGCTAAGATTGATTGTTTTGAGTTATTTTCACGTACATATATCTCTGTTTTCTGTCTTTTAATGTTACCTCAATTTTTCCTTCTTTAGACCACTTTCTCTGCCAGGTACTACTGTCTGCTGCCACTCTGGCCAGCCCTGATAATAAATCTATTACACAGTTGTCCAGGACTCTCCCTGAACTTGTTGGGATTTTCTCTGCTATGACTTCAATTCTGGGATTTATTCCCTGTTCCTGTCTGCAAGGACCTGTATTTGTTATCATTCAGGTGTGGGTGTGAGCAAGTCTGTTACTGTCATTGGGAAGAATGGAAACGGGTTTGGAAATATTAGCTTTGGAAAATGGCTCTTCTGGAATTAAAGCCTCCCCAGTTCTTTAGCAAACCTTTATCAAAACACCGTGTGTACAGAGCAGCAATGACCTGGGACCTGGCCACTGTATATTGTTCAGATCAGAACAGTGGTGAGTGTATGAGGCAATCTTTTTGTCACTGTGGTGATGTGCCAACCTTATAGATGCTGTTTTACTATCAGAGATTAAAAATTTACAGGTTCCAAGGAGGGATTTTGCTTCTCTGTGTTCATTTAAGATTTAGCCTGAAGTGTTAATATAAAATTTAAAATTGTGTCCTCTCCACTGAAATCCAGTGTGGTTACAAGGTTCTAATAAATATTATGTCCTTCCATCATGCAATTAAAATTTTCCACCTCATTTCACAATGCAAAACACTCACATGTTGTCAATCACTTTGAAAGATGATTTTTTGACATCATATAATTTCACTTAGTTTTTTTTGACAGACATCACACCAGGAAATTATATAAGAAAGGATCCTATTATATCTTTATTTTTCCACCATATTTCACCTTCAAGTGCAGACATTTGTGTACATTTCAGTAACTCTGACAATAAACTTTCAAGGAGAAACAAATGGCATCATCAGAGCCGGGGATCAGCATATGGAGTTTTCTGCTCTTCTGAGACTGCAGCTCTGGCGCAGGCACCTGGTTTAGGAACCGCTGGTGTAGCCACGGGAAGTTTACAAGTCTTGATGCACGAAGTGAAAAGGTTGCTGCTTGGAACAGATACCACCTGGGAGGCAGCGATGGAAACATATGCATGGTTTTGAACTTTCCTGTGTTGAACAGTTAGCAGACACTAATGAATTGCCAAACAGCCCTGATTTAAAGGGTAGTAGTCAAAAGCAAGGCTACCCGCTGCTTGTCAGGTAGCCCACCTGTTCAAGGAACCAAAGAGCCCCTACCCTGTGCCAAGAGGAAAGCTGCTGCTGTTTCCAACCTCTGCTCTGGTACCTGTGTGTACGTCATTCCATTGCTTCATCTCATGTGAGGCAAAAATCCAGCATGCTATAGGATATCCCAGGCTCATTGTGGAAGTCGGGTATTAAGCAACTGATTTTGGTCCTAGTTGCATGTAGATCTGGGGGAAATGCAGCCTGCAGAGTGCAATTTGGAACCTGTAGCTGTGCTCAGATGGAGGCTGGCAAAGAGAGGAGCAAACCAGGCGTGTATAAAAGGCAGAATAAAACTTTTGATTGTAGCAGGGTTACCTTTCAGGTATCCTCTGCTGACCCATGATGTCCTTGAATATTCACACCTGGTCCAAAAACCTCCTTGCTGCCTCAGAGGGCTCAGCTGGGAATGGCAGCATGCTGCTAGATGATGTCTGAATCTTCTCCGTCCTTCTAGATTTAAATGCTATGATGGGGAGGTTGTAACCAGGCAAAGCGATCCCGATACTTTCAGCCAAAGGTCTGCTGGGTCAAACAACCAAGCAGCTGCTATTCTGCTAAGGGGATGTGCAAACAAAACTGCTGACCTAATAGTAAACCTATTGCAGCTAGTTTAAGATCAAGTGTTCAAACTTCTGCTCATTGAAGTCAGTGCTAGAGAGCCTGGGTTTGGTCTTTGGAGACAGCTAAATTGTCATGGGTGGCCAAAAGCTGTGTGTGTTGGAAAGTGCTGCCTCTTAATCTGCTGGGATTGAATTTGGCTTTAGGGTTTATGGTGATGAGTAGCAATGTTAAGTTTGGAGAGGAGAACACAAGCAGATTCTGGACCGCTATACCCTGCTCTGCTCTCCCTTCCTGGCCTTGGGGCTGCCGTGTGAACATACCGATATCACATATGAACATACCAGGTTTGTGCTTCATGGCCAGAGGAGCTGGGTTTTGTGCATGATGCAGTGAACTGTTGAGAAGCTGTGAAGTTTGAATGGATGAACCATTTTGGTTTGAAGTGGTTGAAGCTATTTTAGATGGTGTCTGTCTGACAGTCCTGCAGTGACCTAGGGTTTTGCTGACAGAATTATTCCTGAATATCATGTGCAGTTTGTGCAGACTCAGTAACCTAAAGGAGATCAGTTCATGCTTTGTTTTCATCATCATTAGAGTCGTGATAGTGTATGGAATAATCACACGGAGAAAATAAACCAGCAAAGCTTGCTATAATCAGCATCTTGGTAGAGAATAGGCTGTTACAATGGGGGAAGGAAGGTGGATTTTAGGGCAGCTGTGATTAAAAAGGGGGAAAAACCCAGAACACAGCCCCAGTATGGTAAGTTGGTACTGAGTGATAACAGAGAGCTGGGGATGATGCTCTGGTTCCTCTCATCACTCAAGGTGGCCTTGTGAAAACTGGTAATGATCTCGTGGTAGAAGTGCAGGGAAAGCAAGCAAGCAGAAAATAGTGAAGAACGAGAGAAGGTTGTTACCACCACTTCCTTCCTCAAACTGCAGAATAGCTTGGGGCTCAGATTGAATAGGAAGTCACTGCAGCAGAAAAAGCTCCCCCCATCAGCTGAGCTGTGCGCACCATTCACGTATATCCTCTTAGCCTGCAACACTTGTAAAATGGTTTAGCTTAATTTCTTTTTCCTTTGAGGCTTAAACTCGTGATATGTTGCCCTTGGTGTGGGTTTGGTGGGTACGCAGGGCCCTAGCAGATAACCCAGCTTGGCTGCAGGGGGGTGCTGTGGGTCCGGGAACGTGTTAGGATGGTCATTTTCAGCCTGAAAATTAGCTGGGTTCTTATCTAGCATCAGCTCTCAATGGTCAGATGGGTTTTGCTGAAGAAACATAGGGAAGTAAATATTCCAGTGTAAGCGTGATGCAAATGATTCATCCCAGACTGATCCTGAAATCACTGGGGTGTACCATGCAAAAACATGTGAAAAATCAGTCTAATGAGCAATGAGAGAGATCTTTCAAGGGGTTCCTTATGGGTTTAACATGAAATGTGCTTTCCTTGGATGGGGGTGAGGGTGCTGAGCTCCTCGCAAAGTCACCCCCTCCCCATGAGCGTGCTCTCAAGGCATGAGCAGCATCTAGGGAGTCAGGTTCTAGTGCATGAGCGGAGCCCCGTGACTTGCAGGGAGGAGTGCGTTAATTCAGATCTGTCCTTCAAAGCAGGGAAATGATGAGGTAAGAAATCTTTCTGTATTTCAAATATGTATATATGTACATGCATATAAATATATATGAGATTATTCAAATGCAGCTTGAATATATTTTGCCTAATCCATACAGAGTTTTATCAATATTTCTTTGTTTATTCTCCTTCATGCCAGCTGCTTTCTTTATATATTTCCATTTTGTACATTTTTCAGAGTGATTGGATCATGTTGCACACACTTCTATTGAAATATTAAGTGTTTGCAATCCCCATTCATAGGCACCCGCTCTGTTATTATGATCCATCATTTCAAAACCCACATATTTGAAAAAAGAGAGCTTAGCCCTCGAGTAGCAGAGAGCATTAGACCCAAGGAATCTCATTCGTCTTGTCAATAATCTATGCATTAACACCACCAAATTGTTTGTTTCATTGGCATATCCTTTGTATATTTTTAAAGGAAATGAGCATATTGAAACCCCAGTCTGATTAAGGCTGGGTTTGTACTGGTGTGAGCAGGGAAACAGAGAACTTATCATTGGTACCCAGCTCCTGGGGACCTCGTGGTGGTTACGGTTTGGATATTGCTGATTCCTGTTAATAGTCAGGATGGGAGAAATGAACCTGGTGATGGCCAGGGCTTCTTGCATCTCACCTGGGGGCCAGGGCAGCTTGTCAGTGTTATCTAGGGGGGAGTTGGCCCTCCTGTGCTTGGGGTTATTATTGCCAGCCAGCCTGCAGAAGGACTCATCCTTGTCCATCACTCAGTTAGGATGGCTTTTGGTAAAAAAGCACTTTCCCTCACATTCTGCATCCCAATGGGAAGTGTGAAGGTGGAGAAGTGGTGAGTGAGCAAAGGGGTTACAGTACAGGTGCAGCACCAACAGCCCTTATGCAAGAGGAACCCTCAACCTCATTTATGAGCATCTGCGATAAGAACAAGCTCAGTGACAGCAGAGACCCTCATGCATCTCATGTCGAGATGGTGAATCAGAACCATCTCTGAGCATCTGTGCTATTGGTGAATTCACCTGACCTGCAATGCCACTGTCAGTAGCTTTTTATATCAGCTCTGTTCACTCCTTGGTCAAGTGTCACACCCCCACTGGCTTTGCCATCATCACTAAAGCACTATGAGCCCCACTGGTGCCACGCTGGCATCCTCTGGCTGGGCCAGTGCAGGGCAAACCAACCCTCCTGCTGCCTTAATACCACCCTGACCTTTGCATCCTGCCCTTTGTGCTGTCCCATGGCAGACCCCTTGAGGGGCAGAGGGGTTTTGGGATGGCTGCGGTGCTGGTGCTGTGCAGGGACCGCCACCAGCCAGGCTTGGCGTGACATTCATCACCGGTGATGGTCCGTGCAGCGGCATCGTCACCTAGCAACAGCCCGGCCACGGCAGACGGGACCGTGTGTTTTATTAACATCAAAACACGCCAATAACTCAGAAATCTGCATTTTTATTTTAGCAAATGGGGATATTTTGGTGGCAGGGTTGGAATTCAAAGCTGGAGACGTTTTTGCTTTGAAACCCTGTGGCTTCAAGCGCTGGAGCGGTGGCTGGCTCAACGAGCTGGAGCTATCCATTTCATGTGTACCAGGGTTTAAACTTGAGCCTGACATTGTGTGGTGGCCATACTCTGGTTTTATTTTCTTCCTCCCCACATATATGCTATTAAAATAATATACTTAAATTACAGGGTGGGCTTTTTTAATGTAACTTCTACTTTGGCAGCTGAACTTTCAGGTCTAACTTTTCTTTTAATCAGAGGGTTTTCTCCCCCAGAGAAGTTTCTAAGCTCAAATTATCCTTTCCCACTCTTTTAAAGCACCTTTAAGATTGCAGAAGTCTTCTGAACTCTGGATTGGCAATTCATGGTGTGGCACCTCATTGCAAAATACACCCGTTCCTTTTCATTGATTGAATGTACTGATTGTTAATGTGCATAAAAGTGCTATGTACTTTTGAAGTAATCTGCTATAGGATTTATAGGAAAGACTGTTTAAATGTCAGAGTGTTTCCGCTGTTGTTATGGCAGTATTATTGAGTAAATACTTTAATTTTAGTGCTTTAGTTAAAAAAATGATCTATAATGACCATCACATCAATCGCTTGATTTTTGTCATTTCTATATTTAGTTCCCTCCACAGAGACTGGAGTTGAAAATATGCTGGTACCTAAGACATGAATTCTGTTAAATATTAAAGAGATCTCATCAATGATTTTATTAGTCTTAGTACTCAGTGAAGGCCACACTGACATCTGAAGTCTAATGATTTTTTTAATATATTTAAAGCCTTGTACTGCACCTTAAAATATTGAACGATATTGAAAAATATAGAAGTACTTTTTTGTATATTAGCTTTAGGCAGAACTGTTGTATGATTTCCACTCCTTTCATGACATTGTAATGATGTTACCACATACAACTTTATCTTGCATGAAAAGGTGAAGTCATGAGTGATTTCTCCAATTTAAAAGCACTCAACCCTCACAGTGCTAGAAATGAATATTTTGCATATATTCATGCAACAATGATTCAATTTAAGATTTCTATTTTCAAACATTGCTTGAAACCTTCGGCATGTTAGTAGTAAAATTGCCAAAATGTGTAATAAGATTTATTACAGATGAGTAGCATTTTATTTAGTATTTCATGTTAACACGCTTTTAGGGTTACCCTGGTTTAGCAGAAGAATTCATCTTTCTTTTCTAATCAGAGCTAGCACTTTATTGTATTATTAAGGTACACTTACAGTGCAATTGTATATCACTGTAGGAGCAGAGTGTTCTCTACCTGCAAACCTGTACCTGGTTGATGCCTCCTTTATCCTCACCCCATCGCTCTGTACTGCACCATTCTCATTGCTTTCATTTTATCCTGCTTTTTCGTTTTCCTCCTGCAAAGGGACCAGAGCGGGCAGGAGTTTTGGTTGCTGCTGCCTCTGCCCTTAGACCACAGACAGCAGCTTTTGCTACTGGAGGCAAACCTCGTTAATCTATGGCTTTGCCTATGGAGGTGCGCTGTGAAACTGAGGCCATATGAATGCAATGGAACACAGAGCAACAGAGCAGGTGCTTAACCTAAAGCAATCTGTATTTCGTTTCCGTTCCATCACTGCTTCTTTCTGTGGTCTGGAGCAGGTTACCACCCTGTTGAAGAAGCATCATAGTGCGTGCACAATCCTGATATTTTCATTGGTGATTCAGGAGCGGTAAGACCAGGCCTGAAAAATTCCTGGCATTTTGATCCCCTGTCCAAGGTCCAAATCCTGGTATCTTTTTTTGCCTCCAGAAATCCCTTCACACTTAGCCCCAGTGCAGCCACTAGCAGAATGAAATGGCACATCCCACAGGTAAAGGGCTCATCCTGTGGGGAAAACCACTATTAGAACGTAAGCATGAGGGATGTGCAGTGGTGCTGAAGTGATAAATATGTTTACATCTCTTAAAAGTTGTAACTCAGCATGGATGAGCTGACATCCCCCTTCCCCATTCCCTTTCGATTCTCAAACAGAAAGAGATGATCTGCTATTAGGAAAGGATTCTCTTTGACTGGGGAGCTGGAGCTGGGAGTGAGAGTGGCTTTCATAGATGAAAATAATTGTACACTTTTTGTATTATTATTTTTGGCAAAGAGTTAGCGTTTCAGCTTTCCAGCATATTACATCATTACATTGTATAATGCATCATAATGATAGAGTGAATGGAAACGAAGAAATGCCAGCTTCTGTTGCAAGTTTAAAGACAGACACACATTTTCAGCTGGGAAAGCTGCTGTTCAGCTAAGTGTTTTCCTAGATGAAACAAAGCTGCAATCCCACTTGGCATTCGCATTAATTGTGGACTTGCCAACAGGCCAGTTTCACTGGTGTATAAATTAGTGGAGAATTATTCAACTCATCTCAATAACTAAGAGAATATCCTCATAGAGCTTGCTGAGCTGTAAGACATTTCCCCTCCCCCCCACTTTCCAGACAATTTTGCACCCTATACTTAGAAAAAAAAAATATCAGAATTTGCATGCTGTTCCAAAAAAATAAAAGGGGGGGAAAAAAACCCCAACCAAACCATACAAAGAAAGGCATCAAATGCTCTGATAGCCCAGCAGAGCAATGTGGTGACTATCTGCATCAAATAGCGAGTTTGTATTGATCGGAATCTGTCCAAATTAAGAGGGAATTTTCTGGTTTGTTGTTTGAGTTTCAAGTTTGGGTGTTGGTTTGTTTTTTTCATGTTGCAATTTAGATAAAAAGGCAATGGGAAAGCTCCTGTGACACATGGCTCGTGCCAGCATCCTGACATTTCGTGTCTCTCCATTGAAACAAGAGCTTGGGAAGTGCAAACTTCCCTGAACTGTCCTGCCAATGGCCCTTTCTGACCTAAAAGGGGGATCACCTTTGTAGTGACAGGATAATTTGATCTCTGTGCCATCTAATCCTTATTTTCTTTATGGAGGCTGCCAGCAAGGGTGCCAATTAGTGCCAATTGTGATGGTGGCTTTTGTGATGCAGACACCTGCCCACTAGGAATTGGACTGGTACCACCAACACACATATGCCACTAAACAGCTGTCAGATGGTAATGACTTTTTGGAGCAAAAGAAAAGGGCAGAATTTCATTCTGAGGCAATTTTATGAGGAAAATTTTGTGATTTTCCACCTCTCAATCTTCTTCCTCTCCTTTTGGGGTCTGAATTCCAGGCTTCTAATGATGAAGCAAAATGTGACTTTTTTAAGGGTATAACTCATAGCAACAACTTCATACCAAAACCCATGTGATCCAGGTGAGAAAATGTAGAGTGAGAAATTAGATTAATGGTAGTCTTCTTATTCTAAATTGTATCTTCAACTTTTTCCTGGAAGTTTATTCCTTATTTAGGTTTCTTACCTCAGCAACAGATAAATGAAACTGTGTTTTCTTTTACTTCTCTTTAGCCTCTGTTTTCCTAACTAAATTAAAAGAATGAGTTAAATTAAATATCAAACAATTTTAGGAATTCCTTCTCACTTTCATTGCGATGGCAGTGAAGTGCTTTGCAGCACTTTTGCAGCTCATGTCAGCATAGACGCAATAGTTCAGGATCTCTCTCATGCTTTTATTAAACTCCCTTCTAATTTTTGTTCAGATCAGTAGTCCCTTCTTTGATGCCTTAATAGGGGAAGTTTACAAGCATGCTTTATCCATAAGGAGTTATATGTGTATGCTTATATAGACATTTGTCTATGTAGACACATGCACCCTTCATTACAACTTTCTGGGTAATTCTTGTGGTATGAACCAGAGGAGGGCCAAAAAATGGTCAGAGGGGTGGAACATCTCTCCTGTGAGCAAAGGCTGAGAGATCTGGGGGTTTTCAGCATAGAGAAGACTCCAGGGAGATGTTATTGTGCGCTTTCAGTACTTAAAAGAGGCTATGGGAATGATGGGGGAAGACTTTTTAGCAGGACCTGTTGCGATAGGATGAGGGGTGATGGTTTTGAATTAAAAGAGGGAGATTCAGGCCGGACTTGAGGAAGAAATTCTTTGCAGTGAGAGTGGTAAAACACTGGCACAGGCTGTCCAGAGAGGTGGTGGATGCTGCATCCATGGAAACACCCAAGGCCAAGCTGGATGTAGTTCTGGGCAACTTGATCTGGTTGAAGATGTCCCTGGTCATTGCAGGGGTATTGGACTAGATGAGCTTTGAAGGTCCCTTCCAAAACATGATTCTATGTGTAAAGCAAGGAGCACTTTAGTGGACTTCCTAAATGGCAGATAGCAATTTCTGCTGTGGGGTGCTGAGGTTCTATGAACCTTGTAGCTTGCCTCATACATCTGTAGGTGAGGTGCTGAGCATTGGGCAGTGCAGGGGATGTAGCTGGGAAATGCAAGTAATGTCTCCCAGGAGATATTTGGCACTGCAAGAGAAGGGATCTTCAGAGCTGTAAGAGGATTTCTGTACCCTTTCCAAGCCTTGAGAATCGCTGCCCAATGCTCCTGTTGCCTGATAGTCCAGCCAAAGGCCAGACACTGGCAATTAGTGTGATCCTTCAGTGCTCAGCCAGCACATACTGCTGGGTCAGCCTTTGCTCTGGCAGGTGTCACACCTTGATTAGTGCAATTGCTTATTGGCATCAGCTACTAAACGTGGGTTCTGCTAGGTAGGGAAGGAAATAATACTAAATAAGCACAGCCAAGGCTGGTACTCAGTGATGGAAATGGGCTAATGCTTTAAGGGAAGTGATGGTGCTGGGATTGCTATTGACCTTTAGTAAACACAGTCATATTTAGAGAAGGACACTATTGCTGTATGCATACACAATATGTACATAAAAAAGTTTGCATGAAGGTTTTCAAGTCAAAACTAGAGGAAGTGCATCAGGGTCATTGCTTTTTATTGGCATTTGTTGTTGAGGTCTGGGCCATCGTTCCTTGTCACTGTTTCCAAGGAGTGTAAAGCTCTGTTACAGCTTGGACCAGCTCTCTTATTGCCTTCCTGTCTGTTTCCCTTCTACTTACTCATTCCTCAAACACTGACTATTTTAATGCAGCTGTAACTGGCTGTGGCCTCTGCCAGGAGAGTTTGCAGATTGTCTTGCAGCAGTTTCTAGGCTGGGTTGTGGACCATTCTCCCTGTCTGCTGTGAGGGCTGTGACCCATAAGGAGCATTTCTGTCCTGTCACCAGGACGCACTCTGAAATTCCACAGAATTGGAAGCAATGGCAGTCAGGACAACCAGCACTCACAGCTTTGGGAGAGGTCACAGCAAATCTACAGGGGGTCAATCATCTGCTTTATTTTGGGGATACCTTTTGGTCATAATTTTCTCCACCAGTTTGAAATCCCACCAGGGATTTAAAAACATTTTCTCTATATCTTGGGGTTGCTCCAAGGCTTCTCAGTTAGACAAGACAAGAGGCTTCAGGTATTTTTGACATTTCAGCCTCTCTTCTGGCACTTGAGCTAAGAGTCATCTTCACTAAACCCAAGAATCTTTTATTGTCAGCTTTCAGAAGGGCTCACCAATTAGTTTTCTTTAATGCACAAACCACATTATTCTTGAGTATTGAAATGCTCTGCACTAGATTGTAATGCTGTTTTTTCAGTGGGTGAGTAGTTACATGCCTGGGTGACCAGTGGATGCAAAGTCCAGCCCATTCTTCTATATGTTGTCCTCAAAGGCAAGTCACGGAATTCACTGAACTCAGCAGACCTTATCACTGGGACTGAAGTCAGAACCTATGTCACTAACAGGTACTCTTTGTTAGTGCTTTAAATGATGCAAACATGTTTTAAACAGCCCTATCTCTTGCACATCCTAACACATGCACCTCCTAATGGACATGTAATACGGTTTTCTGCACACGCTAATCTTCAAAACATGTAATATTAAAGCAAAATGTAGTAATTCTTGAAACACCCTATCATTGTGAATTCATATCATATTCATTGTAATAGCATTGATCAAAATGAATTCATTTGGTATTCATGTAAATGTCACATGTACTTCCATAGGTGTTTCATTGTAAATTAGCATTTCTCAGAGGACACTTAAAATAAAGTGTTACTGAAAGTTCTCATTACACATATTGCCGAGATTAGTACATTAAGGATCATGTACTTACATAGTACTAATGCATTTCTGCCACTTAAAATGCTGCATTACCCATTTCTGATATCTAACAAATATCTAAAGCAATTTTGAGAATTACTGACATCCTGAAGGAAGTGCTACTTTTGTGATTAAATTGGGTTTGGGTTTTTCACTTTGATTTACAAACAAACCCTGACAGTTACATTTAAATGATTTTTTTAATTTAAATGACTTTAACATCTAAAAATAAAAGAGCCATATCTAATTAGAATGACAAAAACAAACGTTATGAATGCTGTTGGGTCTTCAAACTTGCCTCACGAACCCTAATTAGGTGACTCTTTACTGTGGCGCAAGCTTTCTGATGTATCTGCTTTCGGGTTATTACTTCCTAAGAGAAAGAGGAAAAGTTTTGTGGTCTCAGGCAGATGACGTCTTGAATTGTCCATCGCAGCCTATTTGGTCTGAAGTTGTGTTTGAAAACCTGAAGTTAGAGAAGACCATTTTATAAATAAATAAATTCATAAATAGCTGACAAAATGTGTGTTGCAGTAACTGGAAGAGAAAGCATTGTTTGAGTCCTGGAATACTCTAAGCCTGTCTGACAACATTGTGGATGTCTTCTGGAAAGGATTGATGTAATTATGATACGGGTATTTTTGTACCACTAATAAAAACCTCTGAAGTTTAACAGTGGGCCTGATCCTTGTAGGTAGCTCTGGAAAACTATGGGAAAATGGCAGCAGTTTGGTGTTTGTGTGGGAAGAGTTGGATTTGGCCATGAGGTGTTACAAAACCTATGCACTTAATAGAGACTCGTAGCAAATATTTTTTTACTCTTCTGGCTTCATCCACATGTTTTGTAGTGTGCAGCATGGGCTTGCAGCAGGCGCCATTCCCCAAGCTGAATGCACAAAGAAAATATGGTATTATGGCTAAAACACCAGTCTGGGTTGTGGGAGATTTGGGTCCAGGCCTGTTGTTGTGCTGGTGTGTCCCCTGTGCAAAAAAGTTGAGTGGGGAGAGCAAGATGCTTTCCTCTTGTCACTTGTCCTGGTGTGAGTAGCAGTGCTTTGGGGGTGAGTCTACAGAAAAGAGAGGAGAATGAGAGAAAAAGAGAAGA
Organism: Psilopsiagon aurifrons; assembly: GCA_025447955.1. Taxonomy (NCBI): domain Eukaryota; kingdom Metazoa; phylum Chordata; class Aves; order Psittaciformes; family Psittacidae; genus Psilopsiagon; species Psilopsiagon aurifrons. Next base: position 18,414 of record JAOEHY010008386.1, on the reverse strand, counting down.
GAGGATGTGGAGGGAGGAAGAGATCTGATGCTCCTTGAGGTAGCTCTGCTATCTCACGCAACCTTACAGCTGTCTTGATGTACCTCAAATGTGACCCTCCTCACCCTTGCAGCTGATTCTGGACCCCTCACTACAAGAGAGACATTGAGGTGCTGGAGCGGGGCCAGAGAAGGGCAACAGAGCTGTGCAGGGCCTGGAGCACAGTGTGATGGGGAACGGCTGAGGGACCTGGGGGGTGCAGATGGAGAAGAGAAGGCTCAGGGGGGACCTGATCGCTGCCTACAACTGCCTGAGAGGAGGATGGAGCCAGGAGGGGGCTGAGCTCTGCTCCCAAGGAACAAGGGATGAGACACGAGGAAATGGCCTCAAGCTGCACCAGGGCAGGGTTAGATGAAGATGAGAAACAGTTCCTTCCCCAAAGGATGCTCAGGCATTGGAACTGCCCAGGGCAGTGCTGGAGTCACCATCCCTGGAAGTGTTCACACACCGTGGAGACGAGGCCCTCAGTGCCATGGGTTAGTGGTGGACTTGGTAGTGCTGGGGAACGGTTGGACTTGATGGTCTTAAAGGTCTTTTCCAACCCAGCTGATTCTGTGATTTTGTGATTTCCAGCTTTGCTTGACTCCTACATCTGTACCAAGTTGAGCCACATCTCCTGAACCTGTCAAATCTGGAAGTGGACACATCCACAACTGGGTATGGGCTGTATGATAGTGTTCATCTTTGTCTCTTGCCTTGCTTATTGTTCCAGAAGTTTTCAGGTCTGAAAGTATTTGCCTAGTTTATATTGTTTGCCGGATTGGTTTGGAAGTGTGCACTATGGCAAACCACAGGATAAAGAATGTAATCTGGAAATCCATTTCAGGTTAGAGCCATAATTAGTTAATGCAGGATAATAAATAGCTACTAAAATCACATGAAAAATATGATAGTGCTATAAAGCATGATTTTATAATCCTGCTCCTCCTTTTTTCTGCCTCCTCCTCCTCCTCTTCAGTGTAACAAGGACCCTAATAGGCTTCATGTATAAGTGCCTATTTTTATTTAAGACAAGTGTAATCTTTTGCAGTCCAAATGTCCCTATCATAACTGCTAACCGAGGAAAATATTAGGACTCATTTATTTATGAACCCGTTAATAATGAGGTGCAGTTATGAAAAGGGCTTCCTCAGCACAAAGCCTACTGAACAAACAATGCACACTGGGGAGAAAGAGCTAGTTAGCCTCCCTGACTTAGATAAAGCTATGGAGAAATGACAAGTGCCAGTAATTAGCAAAGCCTCTTCAACAAGATAACCCTATATATCTTTGTCTATTTCAATCACCAAAGACTCCGATTCAGTGTAAAATTAAAGCCGGGATGCCATCAATTTCTGTTAACCTCTTTATATTGTTCTGTGTTCATGCATATGTGATAGATAGTTTTTGTCATTTTATTAAATGGTGACATCTCAGTGTGCATGTGACTAAAACTGTTTTCTCCTTAGCAAAGTATTTTTAATCATCTCAGTGTTGCCTTTACCAACTCAGGTCTTCAGAGTCCTAATGGCTTTATTCTGCAGTCGTTCCAGGAGGTGCAAATTTTGTGCCTACTCCTTTCATGAGCAGTACCTCTTGTGATAGAGAAGTTTGTGCCCTTTCTGGCATTCATGTGACCAGGTACAGTAGCTCTGTGTACATCTGCAGAATGTCTTGCTGTGTTTTTACTGGAACAGGGCAGAATTTGTTGGTTACAGTGATAATTGTTCACATGCACACCTCTGGTTTCCATGAGTGTGGCCTCTCCACACTTGTCCACATGGACTGTCCTCATTCGGTTTTGGTGGTGTAACTGCTCTTCACCTGCTTGGGGCATGAGCCAAACCCTCTTCAACTCAGCTGAATGACTCCCACCAATGTTGTGTTCCCTTGTCCATAGATGCAGTCTGTATCCAAACTGCTTTTTTTCCCTTCTTCAACAGCAAACCCTGATTTGTTTCCTTCAGGCTTCTAATATTTGTGAGCTCCTACTCCCTAATTTTCCCTGTGACTTTCAGATAAGTCAGAAAACACATTCACCTGAAACTCTGAAGGAAAAATAAAGACGTAAATAACCCTGTTGCCTTGATGCGGGGCAGGTTTGCTTACAGAGTTAGCAGTAAGTGACCTGAAAAGTTGCAAGTGGCATTCGGTGTCATGACAAAAGTTCCTTCTGGCTCCATTCTCTTACTCCATAATGTCTTTTTACTTGTTTTAAGTACTCCAGGCCCTGACTTCTGAGGTTATTAATCTTCATCTGTGCTCTTTTTAAACTTTACTACTAGCACTTTTTTGCCTCAGATATGCTTTTATTCATTCTTTTCAGCAGCAATAACCCCTCATATTGGCCAAATTAGGAAATAATTGCAAATAATAGAGAATCCTTTTCCAGCACTACAATAAAGGATTATATATGTGCTGTGCGTGAGGGATGGCACGGAGAGTAAATACCAGAATAGGGGCAAATAGGCAGAGAAGGAAAGTGCTGTTTGGCTTTCCCTCTGCATTTCTTTCTGGCTCCGAGGTCTTTGTGCTCAGAGGCACGTTTGTCAGCCCATTGCAGAGGTGTGTCACGCGTGGTGGTTTGTGGAGGAGGAAGGGGAAAGCAAGAGCTGATGTTGCAGGTCAGCTCATGCCAGCTCCTGCAGGACTGCAAGTCATTCAGGAGAACGTATGCAGGGTCTTTGAGTCTTCTGTGGTAGAAACAGAGTTGTTTGAATAGCATTAAAAGTCGCTTGAATTCTTTAAACTGGAACAGAGAATCTATCTTGCCTTTATTCATGTGGCCACAGTAGCTGTGGCTTGTTTCTGTTCAGTGAGTAGGGACGAACTTTGCCAGTTCCTGGAATTCCACCCCACTTATCCTGTGTGTTGTTCCAGTTTGGGGTCTTTTCCCTTCCTTTGAAATTCCCAGTTGTTCAGTCAAGTTGCTGAAAGCAAGAGCCTCTGCCCGACTTGTATCACAAATCTCACATCGCAACTGGCTGATAATCCAACCCTGCTATCTGCAAGCAGCAAAACTGTTTAATTTGGCATCATGTTAATAATTAACTTTAATAATAAGTATATATAACCATAGGATTTTGGATATATTTGTGATATATAAAAGCCCCCTTACTCTCAGGTGTTTAGCTGCTCTCGTGCTTAAGCCATTTTCAGGATCAAAGCTTCTATGAATGTTATTCACAACAAATAATTCTATCAGCTCTTGGGAAGAAAATACAGAGAACATTCGTGTAATGCTGCCATCTCAGATGGGGAGCAAGGAAATATGTTGACTGTAGGAGAAAGCAAAGCTCTCTTGGTACTCTCATCACATTAGCGCTTATCTTCTTTCCAGTCAAAGTTCCCCGAGCTGCTGCTTTCCATTGTTTTTTATTATTCATTTGAATCAGAAAATAATATTTTTCCTCTCTAATTCAGGAAAAATTGTCATTGCCCACCTCCTGCTGAGGAAAGAAAGTGCCAGAGCCCATCCCCTGTGAGCTCCTTCTCACTTCAAATGGAGGCTGCAATGGCTCCTTTGGAAATGTAACAGGCTATAATAGAAATATGTATTTACACAGTATTTTAAGATGCACATTATCCACCTGATAGACCATAACAGCTCACCATTACAGCCTATTGAATAAAGCCTTTTTACGCCTTTTTTTTCCCCCTTTTTATGTGATAAATTGTGAATCTATTGCGTAAGATTGCAAGTTCATCATGTAGGACTGAAGGCGGACGCCATTTGTCTTTAACCCACTGCAATGGGAACTTCTTGCTCTGACCCTGATCTATAGAAGGAATTATTCTGTCCAGAGAGATGAGAATAAAATAGAATGAGGAAAAAGCTCTGTGAACATGAAAGGGAAATTTGCAATGTCTATTTAATGGACTGTGTGAGATTATAAAAGGCATCTTCCTGAATCTCCAAGAACCTGGGAACATCCCACTTATTTAAGGAGTTCTCTCATACCAGTTTCCCCTCCCAGTCCTAGGTCTTTTCTCCTGCAGAACATTTTCCTTCTTCCTTAGCTGGTCCTACTATTAAGAGGGTCCCTTCTATACTGAAAACCATCTCTGTTTAGCTTTCCTGCCCAAACTTCCTGAACTTGTTTGACTCACTCCAGCTACTCCATACTTGAACGCTTTCTCTCTTCCAGGGATACACATTAGAAAATGCACTGCCCTAGGTGCTATCTCCCTTTTTGTCTGAGGATACTCATTTTGAATAGATAATAATCAAAATTTAATAAGCCTCCTTTATTAGCCTAGAGCTAGGCAGAAACACTTTTTTTGTCATCTCCTGTGAGTTTTAACTTAACAAGAAACAAAAGACAACAGAGAAGGCCACAAGACCTCAACATCAAAATGAAGCTCGCAGCTGAAGTCATGGTGTCCTTAGTATCAAACTGATGGGATAAGCTGCAAATAGACAAGATCCCCAACTTGTTGAGATGAAATAGAGCCTAGCCCCTGTTGTGAAACCATTTTGTCTTGCAGATGTTCATGAAAGCCTGGAAAATGTGGTGACTTCTAGTCTCTTTTCTTTCCTTATCTTCAGGATGTCAAAACTGATTTCTTGGAAGAAACTCTCTACTAGTTACAGTTGACTCCTGAGAAGAGACTTGCATGTCTGGAACAAAAAGAGACTTCCAGCCAGCTAAATAGCGTTGTCTTCTTCCTTCCCATCATTCAAATTAAGCAAACACAACAGAAATACCAAACAGGCATGGGTTTTACATATCATGCCAATTCTGATCCAAAACAGTTTATTAATATAAATCACCTCCAAAAAAGGGAAGGATTTTATAGGGAAGTGAATTGCTGCCAACAAGACTTAGACACAGAGCCAGTGTCTAACACTAAACCTAGTGGAAATTATGCATTTCCACTCTTCATGAAGCAAAGCAGTGGGGAGCCAGTGCTTTGAACCATGGATGGGATACTTGCTGTGAGTCCCTACTAGAAAGCATATGGTTTGAGAGGAAACAGAAACATCATCCAAAAAAGTGCTGCTCTATAACCAGTAGATCTGTAAATAGTCTAAACCCATCCCTCACTTGCCCTGCAAGGGGGGCCTGAAGGGCCCGGGCTCCTCATTGCCATGCCTGTCCCCTGCCATAGAGTCAACATGAGCTCCAGCCCCACTGAGATGACTCCTCTGCAGTTCTCTAAACAGAAGAGAATGGTTTGGAGGGGCAGATATCACCTTGTGATGCAGGGATGGCTGTTGGCCATGCCTTCGTGTGGCAGATGGCCATTAGTAGGGTGTCCACAGCGCGAGTATGTGCCCACCCTGCTCTGCCCTAGCCCACCTTTCTCTGGGCGCTTCTGGAAGGCTTTTGTGGTGTCAAGCCCATAGGTAGGAGCTGACCTTACATCGGCGGTATCATGTTGAGCATCTCCTCCTTTACTTTTTACTCTTGATTCATTCATTAAGAAGGACCAAGCAGTCAGAAGCTGTGATTTTCTGCATTTCCTAGGTGTGTTTGGGAAAATCATCCTCACTTTTTAACTAGTGTATTCGGTTTAATTTTCATTATTTTTAGATGTTAAATTTTACATCAATACCGTCTGTCTCAAACTACTGTATTAGAATGCTGCTTGACTCACTTCCAAATTGAAGACCTTTTAAAAAAATTGAAGCAGTCCAATAATTTTAAATCACTCTGCACTGTGCATTGCAATTTAAAATTATTGGAGTGCTTCAAATTTTTATAAGCCCTTGAATTTGGAAGTGATCGAGGTTCTGGGCATACTCAGTGTAGAGCAATTTAAAATTATAAGAGCTGTCAAATTTTTATATAAGCACTTGAGTTAGAAAAGGGATTTGGGTTCTGGGCATGTGCAACGGGGAGCAATTTCAATTATTAAAGTGCTTCAATTTTTTTTCAAAGCACCTGATTTTGGAAGGGGTTTGGTTTGTGCAGCTGAAAATGACAACTTCCTTGGAGAGTTTCTTGTTAAAAAGAATTTCAATCTTGCAAACTAAAGTATTCTTTAAAATGTGAATTCACTGAGACTTTAAAAACTGATTTGCATAGAGCGTAGTGCCCAGGACGTTGATTTTTTTTCCCCACTCATTTTATCATTTCACACTTTAAGGGGCAAATTGATGGTATAGAAATAGAAGCCACTTTGGATTTTCTTTTTTTCTCTCAACTGTTGCACTCACGGTGCAAAAAAAGAGTGGGAATATGAAAAATTTGATGAGGAGAAATGAATAGAGTTTTTTTCTCCATGGACTATCCTGCCTGGCCAACAGAACTTACAAGGGATGCAAAATTGAAACAATTTGTTATTAAATCTCATTATAATGTCTCTCAACACTCGAAATGAAAGCCATGTGATAGCTGACTGCGACTGAAGGAAGTTGGAAAGCAGCTTTATTTGCACACTCGTGCTCCCTAGTGAAATGATTCCTGCCAGGAGCCATGCCAGGATTGTTGTCTTTGCCCCAAATCCTGCCCCGTGCCTTAGCTTTCCAAGATCAGGACAGCAGGAAAAGCAGCAAGGGAGAGGGAAGGATGACTCCTCTCCTTTCCCACAGCCATGGATGCATGTACTGGGTGAGAATTAAGGCTTGGTGGGCACATTCAATTTGGTGTTCTGCAGGTGGAATACAGTTCACCCACCAAACCCCCAGTCTATTGCAGCAGGCCAGATGTAGAAGGAATCTGACATAGCTGATCTGGAGATCGCTTTGTCTGGATGTTGTAAACATGGGCAAGATGTCACTAAGGGACACTCATAGTGAGCTACCAGAAGAAGGAGATAGAGAGGTGAGTGTGCTGGCCTCTCAGCTCACGCTTCTCCCTTCTTTCTCACCTTAAAACCAGGGGTTTGCTATATAGGGTGGGCATCAGGGAAATCAGTTAATATATAGAGGGCACCTTGCACCTTAAACCTCTTGTATCAGGAGTACATGTGGAGCAGAATGGAGCATTTCATCAAACACCGATTTAGTATTTTCTTCCCCTTGAATGCTCCTTTCACTTGTTACCATGGAGGTGATAGGTGACCATTTGTAGTTGTTTTTTCCTTGGAAAATGAAGTTTTTGAATAAAAGCCAGTGATCGAATTAAATAGGAGCAAAGATATGGCAGAGGTGAAATTCAAAAGATAATACGTAATAATTGGTTTTAAAACAGGAGCCAGATTAATCATATAGTCAGGAACAAAGGGAAGAATTCCTGAAAGCCTGTTGCATTTTCCCTTGGAGGTAAAAGGTAAAAGTACAAAAAGGGTTTTTTTAGTGTTCCTGCTGTTAACTACATCGTCCTCTTGGGATGTGAAAGCCAGAGGTAGCTCCGTGCAGAAGGATGAGGAATGGGAGACCAAACATATTTTTTGCTTGGTATAAATTGGTTTGGACTGTACTTTCATTGAATCCTTCTGGAATCTTGTGGCTGGTGCTGGATGAGCTCTGCTCAGCCAGGCTCCTGGAAGAGGTGGGAGCAGCAGCGATGGGGTGTGCTGGGTCTTGTGGCCAGAACTGTCATGTGTGGTTTTGTCAGCATCATTTTTGGGTAGGGTTTGGTAGATGTGAGGTCTCTGCCCAGCCCTTCCCTTTCTGTCCAGCGTGCGGGTGTGAGTATCCAATGTATTAAATCTGTGCTAGCAGAAGAGCCACTGGGGCAGGTCTGTGAGGAGGCAGCCTGCAGGTCCACGCAGTGACGACTGTGTGTGTTAGATGTAGGGGCTTGCAAGGGCAGAGGGGTATCAAGCAGGCTGTTAAACACAGATTAAAAACCTGGCCCTGCCTGTCTGAATCCTGATTCTGGCACAAAATAAAGAGGGAATCAGCCCTGAGCAGCCGCCTCACACAAGCATGGATACGAACACCAAGGCTGCCTTAAAGTTCCCATCTCACTGATTCACTTCAGACGCTGCGCGCTCGAACCCCGCTTTTGGGCTGTATTCATGCTAATGTTGACAGTTTTTTTCCTCCTTTGTTACATTGTGCAAACCAAATAGAAAGTGAGGTGAGCTTGTCTGAGCAGATGAAAGATGGCAAGAAATTGGCGCTTGGGGACCAGTGTCTTGGTGACATCGACTCTGCAGTCCTTTTTTTCTCTCTCTCCCCGGCTTCCCCTCTCCCTCTCATTCTCTCTGAAATGGTCTGTGCCTCCAGTAATTTACATAATACTCTTCTGACACCTTTACTTTAGTCATCAATCACGGTACCTTCTCTCAGTCTATCTTTTGTCTGAGCATGTCTCTTCTTTATCAGGCCATGCACAAAAGATTAATTTCACAGTTTTTCTCCCTTCTTTCTTTCCTTGCAAGATACAAAGCTCATGAAATGACAGAAGCAAGATAATGAAAACAACAATGCAAGCAATTTTTTTTTTTGTTCTTGCTGGTTGGATCTCAAGATACTTTTTTTAACCTCATTGTGTGCCATCTGTCTTAGAAAAGGTCTGCTCTGTATTTTTTTAATGCAATTCTGATGCTGTTCTGAACACTACCTGGGAAGGGGGGAAAAAACCCCCAACCCCACAACATATTTAAATCAGGCCATAGGCACCAATTTAATAAATAAAATAGAATTTGCTGAACTATTAAAGCGTGGGGTCCATTTCTAATGGTGGCATGGGCTACTGCACAGTGCCCATGCCCCAATTAATATTAATGATCTCTTGTGCGTAGCAAATTTATGGCATTTGATTGACTCACACAACTACACTTCAAGCTGTCATGTAAAGTGAAATATATGGGCATCGTGGCCTAATTTGCATATGCATATGTTCTTAATATTAATTAGTCTAATGGATCTAAGGACCTGGAGATAATTTGAGTACTGGGAGAAGAGAAGCAAACAAATAAAGCAGAACTTGCTGTAAAGTGCTCTGGTATGGGTTGGTCCTACAGGCAAATAACTCTTCCCCAAATGCAGAATAATTGGCATAGATTTCTCCTCCTTCTCTGTGTCTCTCCCAGGACCAGCTGAATTAAAATCTTATCCTGTGTAATGCATTGTTTTGGCTCTGACCCTGACACTTTTTGATTTGAAATATTTAACATGCCAAATAGATTACAGAGTTCTATGCAGACAAGTGTGGGTGCAGGCTTATGGGGGTAGGTCAGGGCTATGAGATTTGCAGCCCTGTGAGGGGGCTACCTCCCAATGTGTCTGTGTCTTTTCCATTAATATTAATGGGATCTATGTGAGTTTACTGGGGGGAAGTTGGTCTCCCCAGCTTAGCGTTGTGCTTGCATTGTGTGGGAATGATGGCACAGAATTCCAGAGGAAACAGGCACTTTTGGCAATGGGGTGTTGATATTCCAAAGTCGGAGAAAATTCAGTCTTTTTCAGTATTCCAGGGAGCAAGAGCTGCCAGAGCACAAAAGGAAGAAAACATCAGGGTACTTCTTTCTAGTTGACTTTTGTCATGCATGGGATTGTTTAATATGCATGGCAATAAGCCTATCAGAAGCTCTCCTAACCATGCCCAGTTCTGCCTTACACATGTAGCAAGAGGAATTAGTGGAGTTTTACCCTCTTGGATGTTGAAGACGTCCTACAAACCAGCAAACCTATCCCTCCTGAAACAAGGAATTAGGGTTTAGAACAATTCTCTGCACAGCTGGTGGTGCTGCTCCCAGCACACTTGTGTTGAACATGGTGCAGTTGGCTTCAGGACACATGGATAGTTGTCTTTTTTGTGGGTACAGCAAGACCTCCTGAGATGCACCAGCATTACAACGCATTGTGTGAGCTGAGGAGTACATTTGGGTTGTGATGAGGAGGAGGCTGGCAGTGAGGTCTATGCATTAAGTCCTTCCAGGACTGCAAAGTGCTGGAGGGAGTCAGTGAGGGCAGGGAGGTGCCCCTGCAAGCAGGCTAAAAGCAGGAGGAGGTGATTTTCACCCTATGCAGTTGTATAGGCATAGTGTGATGAGCCCAATGGAAAAGGAGAGTTGGCTCAGCCCTTCAGCACTTCCCAGCCTGCTGGGAGCCCTCTGGGATAGACAGTGGCAGTGTGGTTCCCTGTGCAGTGTTCTGCATGAAGGGAACTGGGAAGGATGCCTGGGATATGTCTGGCTGTGGCTTTCTTACGGCTGAGGTGGTGGCTAAGAGGCTGGTTTTTTGCCGATGGGGAGGTGGGAGAGGAGTGATGGCTCCTCCAGCATCACTGTCACCAGGGGAGCTCCTGCATGGGCAGTTTCAGTGAAGCTTGGGCAGCCAGTCAAGGAGCTGGGGCCGCAGCTACAGCACAACCCCTTCACGGGCAATCTGCAGGGAGCAAAGCTCCTCTTGCAGCAGGGAGGGATGAAAACCCTAAAGAAAGAACATAACAGAGGCTCTCTGGAGACAAGGGGGTTTCAAACTTGTTAACACCATTCCCAACCTCAGGGGGATGCAGGGGTCTTATCCCAGGATCACACAGGTGAGCCTGACTCACCTGTGTGGTTTCCTGAAACAAAGAGAACACCTCACTCTGCTTCAGCCCCTTTCCATCCTGCAAAGCTGTAATGAATCTGTAAGTTGCTGATTGCCTTTAAGAGGTGCTAAGCACCGATGGCTGCCTGATATCAGGGAGAAGAGGGTTGGAACTTGGCTGGATCTGGTCTACAGTGAGTTGTTCTATAGAAAAAAAATGACTTTCCTGTATGAAGGTATCCCTTATATACTGAATATATATAACAAAACCTGGAAAGCCTCTAGTCACTCATTTTAGCTGCTAAAATGCCTTTAGGCCAACATTCCTGCTGTGAAAGGGGTTATGGACATGTCATATGGGGGTCATCAGTGAAAAATATACCCAACTTTTGTTATTCTTAAGTCTAAATCAAAAACCTCTTTTCACAATCCACTAAGGGACGATTTACTAGAGAGTAGAATGTGGTATCAATTATTTCTGTGGGCATCCTTTTTTGTTATAAGAAGCGAAGAGGATTGCTTGAGAGTCAATAGCATGACTCCATCTCAGATTACTAAATAATGAAATGCTAAACTTGGCCTAGAGTAAGGACTATTGCTGTCTCAAAGGGACCAGAGGCTTCAATTAAATCAGAGGACAGTGTTCAATGAATGAGAAAAGGATGCTTAAGGTACGATGACATATTACCGGCTTTTACATTTAATTGCAGTGCTTTGTTCTTTTAATAAAAGCACAAGAGCACTGGATCTCCATTATGGTCATCTGGTGGCATTGTTCACTGTGGACAGTGTTTTTGTAATTTATTTGCTATGTTTAATCCTTCTCTTTTTTCACAGAAATTAATTCTGTCTGCTTTATTTTATGAATTTTCTTTGCTTGAAAAAATGAAATAGCACCTAGTGGTTATTTACACACAAAAGAGCTTTGCCACTGAAATACGAAACTGTGCAAGAAAGAAACAGTCTGGTATGAAACTAGAGTGAAAACAAGTGTTTCTGCTCAGAGGGGTGTAATTCTGTGTCACCCAAGCAAGTGTTGATGCTTCCAGAGCAATGCAACTGCACCATGGTAGCATCCTGGGCAACCTCAGGGGCTTTGAAGGGGTGCAAGCTCCCAAGACATGGCTCAAGAAGGTAAATCTAAAGACAGGGAGCCATGGTCCTGACCTGCTCCCCTCAAAATATCCTCATTTGTGTTGTGGGGTTTGGTGATGTTGAGCTTTTCCATGCTTGGGCCATGCTTGAGTTCAAAGTAGACACAGGGGCCCATGCTTGGAGTAGCTTTATGGATTCCTGGTCTAGGAGAAATTGGTTTAGGAATTCCCTGCCCCCAGAGGTGGGTTTCAGCCTCTCTGCTTGGTGCCCAGGGATAACGTACAACACATGGTGGTAGTTTAGCTGGAAAACCACAGGAGCATGTGTATGTGATTATACATATGTGTGTGCACACATGCATGCATGTATAGATGTATTTATAGCTTTCTGTTTGCCTATGCAATTAGATATATTTAAAAATGTAAGTTTATAAGTGGTTTTAAATGGTTGTCAGGCAAATTCCTCCTTTTAAACAATTTTTTGCTGTGACATGTCATTGCTGTGACTTGTGTCATCTGATCACACCAATCATACCCCATTATAAAAATGATGAAATCATCAGTGATTTAGTTAACATAACCTGATGCAGCAAGGGGACACTGTCAGCTTAGGAAGGGAGAAGTTGAGAGTCCTGAAAAACTCAGATCTTTGTCTCTGTTTTTAGAGGACAGTTTGGTTGCTTTTTGTTTCCTTCTTATATTTTCCTTCTCATTACAAGGTCCTTGTGCAGGAGAAGGACTCTTAAATCAGCTGAAATACAGTGTGCATCAAGCACAGGTGGAGAAGGCAGCCCTGGCCAGTGTGTGCCTGGTTTTGGGGCAAAATCCTCCCTGTAGCAGGGTCACAGAGAGCAGTTCGCTTTCCTGTTTGAAGAGGCTGGTTGTCTTTCTTTCGTTTCCTCCTTGTTTCAGCTCACCTCATGCCAGAGCCTGTCTCTGGGAACGTGGCAGTTCAATGAGGATAAGGGGAAGAGCCACAAAACGAATAGCAACCAGCCCTGTTGAAGCTGCCAGTGAGGTTTCTAACCAGGGGGACAGTTGTGAGCTGCATTGACTCCTGGGGAGAAATGTTTCTATCTGGAAGTGGGGGTTTTTGGTGGGTTTCTTGTCAATGAGTGTGCTTTTAGCAGCCTGCAAGCATCTAATTTTTATAGCATCATTTAGCCATGTGACAGCACCAGGGTAATGAATTCAGGAAGTGTGCAGGGAGGATTCTCTGTGCAAGAGGGTACAGGCAGTACTTAACTCGCTATTGATTGCAGGGAGCAACTGATAAGTGAGTGCTTCCTTACCAACCCCAAAAGGTGCTGCAGGTCCCACTCACATGGTTGTTCAGGTGTGGGACTGGGACCATAAAATGCAATCACAGCCTTTCAGCACCTGGAAATTGGTTTTGCTCTTGCTGGCGTGATCCCGTTCAAGGGTGATGGTGTCAGAGAACACCTTCCTGCGTGGCAGCACCTCCAGGGCTGGGCTGTGTCCATGTGTAGGACCAAGCAGTAAGCACAAGTGCCACTTGTGTATGTGGCATTGTGTGCCAGCCCCCTTGGCATGAAGTCCTGTGCTATGGGGGGAGAATTATAGCTGTGAACTGGGCAGTCAGTTCACCAAACACACTGTGTTCATCATAGGTTCTCCTTCCAGGGGCTAATGCAATGTGCCTCTGCAGTATGCATGTTTATAAATTACCATATGATGAATATGGGGCTGTACTATGGCAAACCCTTCCTCTTGACAAAGTGCTGTGCCTATTCCCAGTTCTCCCTGGCCTCTGTTTTTGTTAATTTTGCACTGAAGGATCAACATGCCCAGGATGCACGCGTGCATCCATCTCTCTCCCTCTCAAAGGAAATTAGTGCCTTCCTGTCACCGCAGGTGATATGAGAAGGGGAGGAAGTACACAAACTGATTTATCTGGAGCTGTCAGCTGTTTTGAGGATGTTGACTACTAAGGGTGTCAGCTCCTCCTCAGTAGTTGGCTGACTCTGAAGAAGACCCCATTCCTCATTAAAAGAGCACTGAGCTGCACTTGAAAGTGACTTTACCACTTGTTCTCCTCTCACAAACATCACAATAACAGATTCGCTGTTTAAAATGGCATGATCTTCATGCCAGGCCGAGGCAGCTTTGTAAAACACACCTCTGCAGCACTTGGTAGCATCGGTACCATCCATGCAAAATTCATTTGAGGTATAAACTGGAGACTATCATCACAGATGACAGTTATAGCAAATCAGCACGCTGTGTACAGTTTCATCCTTTATTCACATTATGTATCATAATAAATGTCGTCCTAGCAACAGAGTTTGTTGAGAGTCAAACACAATATCCTACAATGGCTTGCCATGGATGGATGTGAGGAATCGTGGCTGGAAGAGCCTGGTACATCTCGAGAAAGAATCAATGCTTCTTTCCATTGTTTTAGGGGATTCTTTCCTTCTCCCACCACAGCCTTTTGAGAGATGCAGAAAGGGAGCCTGCATGGACAGAGTGTCCCTTCCTGCATGCCAGTCCACATGGGAGCAAAGTGGGATGTTAGCACCACTGGGAAATGGATCAAAATGGATAAACCAGAAAGCTTGAGGAGAAAGAGGAGGGTCTATTGCATGGGTAAATTGAGCAATATTGGGGAAGAAATATTACTCAGGTGCAAGACTCTGTCTTCCTTCTTTTTAATAACTGCTTAGTGAAAAAGCACTGCCAAGGTATTGAAAGTGGAAAGAAAAAGAAATCCTAATTTAAAAATATATGTCTTTGGTCTAGAAATGCACTCAGAGCTGAGAGAGATGTTTCCTGAGCAGAGCCAGGAAATTCATATATGAATCGGTATGATTCATATAACATTTTGCCAGCCCCTGGGGAATGTCATCCCCTCCTGATGTCTCCATTTGCAGGAAAGGCTTCATTGCAGGTACAGCATCAGGCTCCTACACCAAAGGGCTGAGTTCACTTTCAGTTCCTGACATGCACTTGCTCTGTGAGATATGCAACCCATTTTCTCTAATCCTTGCCCTGAGACCTGCTAAAGCATGTGCTTTTCCTTATCCCTGGTCATGATAGCCCCTGCTCACATGCTCCATGTTAGGGAGGAGCTGCTGCCTCCCTGGTGTGAGATTGCTGGTTCCTTAACACTGAGTCCCTCCAGTGGGACCAGTGCCCCCTGTCTCAAATGCACATTATGTTTTTCCACTGCTGGAAACACGTAAGAGAGGCTCCAGCTCTGACAGAGATCATGCGCATGAGTTCTCTGTGTGGAGCAAATTCTTTGCAGGATGAGGCACTTTTTTCAAAGGACCCTGATTGTATTTTTTTCTTCTGCTATTTTGAACCAAATTGTCACTTAATGTCTGAGATAGAAATATCTTAATCAGTAGGCTGCTAGAAATGAAGAAACATCTTGGAAAATCATCCTAAGTGTTGCTAAGATGCGCCCAATTTCTGAATGAGCATTGAGCCACTCTGACAACAAAGCTGATCCAGTGCGCAGCTCTGCAGTTTAAAAGTAATAGAGCCAGTGAGATGGGAATGCTAAAGGAGATAAAGTCAACCTTTCCCTGCACAAATCCCTCAGGAGAGGAGGTAACACAGGTGTCATAGGAGTTTAGCCTTTACATTAAGCAAAGCACAGTACCAAGCAGAGGCCTGAAACTTTGAAGTCTGGACCTGAGTTCAGAACAAAGCCCTTCTAACCTATGGGGAGGTTTACATCCTGCCTGGGGGTGCCATAGAGTAGGACTATCCATGACCCGCATGCTCATATCTGGGTACACAAGCAAAATGCATCAATGTCTGGATGCAGAGGTGGGTTTGGGGCTCAACCCTTCATAATTCACTATTCATAATTAGGTCTGTTCAGTTTGGAGAAGAGAAGGCTGTGTGGAGACCTCAAAGCAGCTTCCAGTATCTGAAAGGGGCTACAAGGATGCTGGAAAGGGACTCTTAATCAGGGACTGTAGTGAAAGGACATGGGGTGATGGGTTTAAACTTAAACAGGGAGATGTAGCATGGATATAAAGAAGAGGTTCTTCACTGTGAGGGTGCTGAGGCACTGGCCCAGAGAAGTGGTAAATGCCCCATCCTTGGCAGTGTTCAAGGCCAGGCTGGACAGATCCTTGGGTGACATGGTCTAGTGTGAGGTGTCCCTGCCCATGGCAGGGGGTTGGAACTGGATGATCTTGAGGGCCTTTCCAACCCAAACAATTCTGTGAATTTATGATCTAGTTTTTAGAGTATATTCCGGCTTTAGTGTTACAAAGGACAGTTGGGATCCCATGGACAGAAACTCAGAGAAACCCTGGAAAAAAGAGAAACAGCCATTCTGGTTATTGATCAGAATTCTGTATGCTTTTCAATTCACTTCTCCAGGACTGATTCCACTGCACAATAATTAAACAGAACCCGTGCTGACTGCGGTGCTCCCCCCCGTCCATGGAGCGGTGCCTGGCTGATCCCATTGTCTCCACCCTGAATGCTGAGCCTACAGTTAATAATTAGTTAGCAGTGCTTAAATGAAATCACACAACCGATTCTCTGGTACACTGGCAGAGGAGGCAGCAGAGCCAGCCAGGACTTTGTCATCTTGGCAGGGGGAAGGAGCGCTCACTGCCATCCTGCAGCCAACGTGCCATGCAGGGGAGCTGGCACAGCCAGGGCGGCGTGGTTGGCAGCAGGCTGAGCCCAGCAAAGAGGCGCAGGCAGGAGGGGAAGGGAATGGTTTTGGAATGGTTTTGCCATCTTCTAAGGGGTAAAAAAAAGGGAAAGGGACTCATTTTTGGTAGGGAGGTTTCCCGGAGATGTCTCTCAGGTTCATATTTATTGTTTATTGCCCGTAAAACTGTGTTTCTATGCTTCACAAAGCCATCATTTCGATGTAGTCTGCCTAGCCTGAAATGATAAATGAAAGCAATGAAGGGAGAGGAAGGGTGTTCTGGTGATTAAAACTCCAGATTTGACTTGAGAAAGTAGGTTTCAGCTCCATCTCTGACAACAACTTTGGGGTGACTTTTGACCAATCGTTTAATCTCTTTGGGTTTATGTGAGCTAGGGAAACAGTGATTTCTTCCTTTTGTGTGTGTTCTTTTTTTTTTTCCTTTTAGGCTGCCCGAGTCTTCCCATTGGAGATCCCTTTTGCTATGTAAAATGTGACCAAAATGGGATGCCACTGTAATTTAAACTCTTATTCCCAATATTTTAACAATGCATTCAGGGATATACAGAGAGAAAACAGTAAAGCAATTAGAAAGGATGTGAATGATAACAGTGTGAATGGTGAACCTTAGAGAAATCGTTTTCTGACAGGAGCAGGTTTATTTCCCTCAGTGGTGATTGAAATTAATATGGGCTGTTATTTTATGGAGGTACTCATAAACTGGAGGAAGTGTGATGGCCTCTAGATGTAAAAGGTCAGACCAGATGATCTAATAGTCCTTTTTAGCCTTAAAACTATGAAGAAAAATGAAGGCTTTTAAAATTTATTCTCTTACCACCATCGGGAAATGGAAAGATGGGATGGCAAAGCTAAACCCCAAACTTGGACATTATGTATTCCTGTCCCTTTGCTCATTCCCGTGACAGTAGGTTTCCATCTGGGCCATATGGCCCAGGGGGTCTCTGAGCACCTCTCTAAAGGGTGCCTGAAAGGCAACCAAAAAAAGCCCATTGTAAGGAGACTTTAGCTCACTATTACAGGTGATTGCCTCTCTGTGGAAGCGTAAGGGTCCATAAACCAAGAAATGGTTGAAAATTTGTACTCTGATCTTTGTCAGCAGTTAAAGACAGCTTGCTTCAGCCACATCTTGATTTCCCATGCCCCTTTCTACTGCACAGGACTGCACAGAGCACTTCATGCCACCATTGCCAAACCAGTCTGTGGCCCTCTTTTAATTTCCCCCTTTTCTATTTACCCTGCAATTAAATATCCCTGAGGTGGCAAATACACAAAGAGCTTAATATACAACACCGTTGCATACCAGATACACAAGTGCACCTTGGTATGAGTCCTTTACAGACAAAGAAGCATAATTGCTCATCAGTGCTATTGTTTTTGCTGCATGTGTGGTCTGGATCAAGGGCTCAGCGTGCATTTGGCAGTGGAGTGGTTCTTTTAGGAGTCTAGGGTTACTGATCTGACCAGGACCTCTCCTTAGCCAATTCCCTTAGCCTCTCAAACCAGACCCAGCAGGAGAGGACATCCCATGAGCAACCCACATCTGCCTGTGATGTGTCATGTGTTTGGGCCTCGAGCAATCTGGTCTAGTGTGAAGTGCCATGGCAGAGTGGTTAGAACTAGGTGATGTTAAAGGCCTTTCCAACTCAACCATTCTATGATTCTATGGACATCCTCCCTTTGCAAAGATGATGCTACATTCCCATTGTGACTCTGCATCACTATAGCTTTGTCAGGACAGACTTGCATGGACAGGGACCTCTCCCCTCCATAGCCTAATAGCATGGTAGTGACTTTGTGGATTGTGGTGCCTGGCAGTCCTCTGTAGGCCTCTACTGTAAATTTGTCAAATCACATTTCAAATCCATTTATATTTTTGGGCTCCACAATATGCCGTGCAGTAAGTTTCCTAATTGAGTTATTCTTTGTAAAAGTGTTTCTTATGGGTTATTTCCAACCCGTTGCCTTGTACTTGGGTGCGCCCCAGTACTTAGCTCGGAGAAATAATGACTATTTCTTTTCTATTTGCTTTCCCTATACTGTTCATAATTTTATAGACTTTATTGTGTGTTGTCTGATTTTCTTCCATCACTTGTAGCTTGGAGGGCTACATTTTTTACAAAAGTCAACACAATGGGAGATAAGTAGAGAATTTGGTGGGTTATTGCAGATCCTGAAATGTAGAAGAAAAATTAATCATCAGATGAACCAAAAATGAAATTTTAGACTTTTTCTGATTAAAAAAGAATACAGGTAACCCC
>JAOEHY010008383.1:0-34184 GCA_025447955.1 Psilopsiagon aurifrons | reverse complement strand
AAAGAGGTATTCCATACCACAGCACGTCATGCCTGGGATGCAGAAACGGAGAGCAGAGACCCGGAAGGGTGTGGGGGGCGCACTGGCTTGGTCGGGCTGGGTATACGTGGTGAGCTGTTGTATTCTTTTCCCTTGTATTTCTCTTGTCATTAGTATTACTAGTAGTAGAAGTAGTGGTTTGTGTTATACCTTAGTTATTAAACTGTTCTTATCTGAACCTGTGGGAGTTGCATTCTTTTGATTCTCCTCCCCATCCCTCCACGAGCGGAGGGAAGAAAAAGGGGTAAGTGAGCAAACTGCATGGCTGATTTATGGCTTAAACCACGGCATTGGAAGAATGTGAATATTGCTTTGAAAGGTGGGGTCACCATCTCCTGGTTGGTACTTAGACGCACTGCTAGTGCCCTGCTATGATAGAATACTATTTTTGGACTACAGCAATGCAGAACTTCCTGGAAAGGAAGATATTAGTGCTGTACAAGAGCAGCCATTCCTGTATTGCCCATCACCATTGGGTATAGTGTGATGCTTCTGTAAACACTGCCCTATTGGGTACATAAAAAACTCAGATTCATATGCTAGTCAAGAAAAAAAATTGTAGTGTAACCTTCTTTCCCTTCAGGGAACTTCCTAGTTTGCCACACTGTGCAATCAACTACTCAAAAGATTTTCTTGCTTGCTCATTTTAATTTCTCCGCTTCCTCTGAAACAGGCAGTATTTGCAAATCACATGTCCTTTATCTCATGAGAGATCTGGTCTTACTCTGGGGTCACACATTATGTGAAAAGATTATCTTCTGTGAAATTACCTCTTACAGTTTGGCTTTCCTTCTGCACCAGGGCTGAAACAGTGGCTCAGAAGTTATTCGTTATTTTAATCCCTTCTGGATAGTATGTAAAAAATTGGCAGAGGATCTATATTATTAATTGAGGCAGAAAAGCACATCTTGCAATAGATATCTCTGTCCTGTAAACCAGGCAAAGAGCCCTTCCCTCTGTGTGCCAAACTCCGTGGCGATCCCTGGGTTTCCAACATGTCATCCAATATTTTGCTGCTACCAGTCTTTCTGTGACATCATTGCTCGCTTGGTTGCATTTGTTTCCATCCAGGCCCCCACTCTTCCTCTGCCTGTTCAATTGCCATGGGGTGCAGTCTATCACATCTAGGCTGCTCTGGAATAGTTAGCCACGTGCACAGATACCCCTAGTCTGGAAATTTGTCGGAATCTAGGTTAAAAAGGCAATCCTAGAACAGCAAAACAGACAAATGAGCTCTTTAAATCCTCTCCTTACAAGCTACATTCTACAGTAGACTTGTGTGAAGGTGTTGTCTACCTCCTAAATTCCCAAGCTTCTCAGTAGCCAATGACCTTCATCAGCATTTTCCTATTGACATGATGTTTTTAGGGTGCATAATGTTGAACATAGCCTGCACATCTTTTGGGGATTGTGCCTTCAGTTCTTAGTGAGGTGCCTGCCAAGTTCTGTGTCCTCAAATGACATTCTGTAATCAAGTAGGGTTGAGTTAACAAAGATTTGTGATGGGACAAGGCTGTTAATCTAGCATTTTGGCTTCTTCTGTTGTCAGTCAGGCTGCAAATGGTGTTGCCATCTGCTTTCCTCTGCGTTTTCATCCAGGCTAGGAGATATGCCCTTGAGAGATTAAAAAAAAAGGGACAGAAAAAAAAGGACCAGCTTGATTTCAGGCTGCAGCTTGAAGTTTGTGCCAGTCATAGGCAGAACACTTTGTAGGCAGTCATGGGGTGCTAAAACAAATGGCTTATCTATTGTGGAATATATTTTCCAAGAAAAATGTTGGGATAGAGCCACAAGACTCTCTGGAGATTTTGGATGGTCTCCTTTCCTTCTTAGAAATACATTTCTTATACTGGCAGAAATATATTTGTAGTCTTTCTATTTGATTGAGGGAGCTCAGAGACTATTTTTGGTACTTTTTTTCTTTTTTTTTAAATTAGCATTGAAAATTCCATTAGAAGAGGTATGATTGCGAACTAGATATTTTTTCTCCTTAACAATGTTACTACTTTTTATGATCTGTTTAATTGGACATGTTGTAACACAGAAACACAAGAGTCTTGGGAAGAGCTTTTCTGCAAACCAAGTTCATCTTTTTTATCTGAGCTGTTGTGTGAAATGCATCAAGATTAATGCATAAAAAACAGCAACAACAACAACAAAAAAAATCACTTTTTCACCAAAGTTGAAATGAAGCATCTGAACCAAATAACCTATTGTAAACTAAGATGACTTTCTGACTCAACTAATCAGACTAATCAAATTCCTAAGATCTTAGGAGTCTATGGTGAGTTGATTATTTCAAAAGCAAACAATAGCTGAGGGAATGGATATAAACCAGTTTAAATGAAAAGGAAAAAAAAAAAACAACCAAAAATAATAATAAAAAAAGAGAAAATTTGCATTCCCATATTACTTAACTGCATATCTTCTGTTTTTTCCTCTGGTAATATAACTTTTTAATTTACCAAAACCTCAAGCACTAAATTTTCAGAATTTACCAAAACCGCAAGCATCGTATTTTCATCATTATCACTAAAAAAAAAAAAAAAAAAAAAAAATCTTTGCCTGGAAGGAAGATCTCAGGAAAATTAAAACGAACATTAAAAAAAAGCCTACATAATTTTGCCCATTTTCATTTTTTTTTAGGAAATAATATAAACCAGGTTTTCATCTCATGTTAATTTGTGTAGGCTCTGGATGTATGATTGTTTCACATTCCTGATTTAACATAACTGGCTCAGCACTGCTGGGAAAGAATATAGGGAAGAAGGATCTCTAAGTTAATAGCTTGCTATAGTACATGCTCTAGTCCTCATGTTTTGAAATAATTGAGACTTGTCCAATACAATATCCAGCTCAGGAGGAAAAGAATTATTCTTCTATGTGTACACAATGAAGTACCACTGACATAAGCACAGTTTGAAGCATACAGCTGTTCTAACCTGATTCATCAAACCAAGTTACTACTGAATTCCAGGCAACCACAAAAGCATATAATGAATCTGATTTCCATAAATTGATATAGATATGATGATCACAGACACTTCTTAATTTTTTAAGTATTTTCATAATCTCTGGCTTAAAATTCTTCTAAGAGGAAGGAACTGCAGTTAAATCTTTGCAGTCTTCACATAGGCTACATAATGACAGTTTAAGGCATAAAGGAAATGCACATCACTTCAGAAAAAAACCTGAGAAAGGGAAAAAAGAGGCAAGAATGGCCAAACTATTAGGAAAAGTAAATCATTTGAATTGAATAGTAGCTTTCAGAAAATCTAAGGTTCTCAGCAAATGAGAAAAACAGAATGCTGGTGCTGGTGAGCTGAACGTCAGAGACACAGTAAAATGCTTTTCTTGAAAAGCATTCGCAAGTGTTTTTCATACACTTAATACATTGTTCCTCAAACACATTAGGAGTAAAAAGCCTTCCAGAAGGTCTCTAGAGTCAGTAGGTAATAAAGGCATAAAAGGAGCACTCAGAAAATAAAGGGCCAACCAGAAAACTGAATTTATTTTCTGCCCTTGTATTCATTGTGGAAGAGGTTAGGGAGGTTCCACACTGGAAGCCTTCATTATGAGGTGTTCACTGAAGATCTGAATCAAATTCAAGTGTCAATAAATGTTAGAAACAAAAAAAAAAACCCACCAAACTGAATAAATCAACATTTCCCCAAGAATTCAAAGGGAGTTCAAGAATAAGAATGGTGAACAATTGTCAGTGGTATATAAAGTATCACTTAAATCCACTTTCATACCTGAGAACAAGCAAGCAGCAGATACAGTAAAGACAATTTTTCAAGATATATACCATGAATGATCCAGGGAACTACAAGCCATTAAATGTAATATAAAATCAGCAAATCAGGAGTCAATCTGATTTTTTTAAAAGAAAATCCTTAATGCATATGAAATTTTTGCTGAAAAAAACCAGTATAATGTGAAAAAAAAAAGATGTAGCTGCAAAGGTTGGCCTGGGAATAATACAAAACTGTATCTGGTGAGAAAAAGAAACAAATATAATTTGATACAAATGTTTTGTAATACACATGGGTGAAAAATCTTATTTTGCGTATAGAATAAGGGATCTACATTGAATAATGTAGCTGAGGAGTAAGATTTGGGGTTATGATGTGGAGTTCAGTTACCTTCCACAGCTCAGAAGGAGGAAAAAAACCCCAACAAAACCTGAAAATAGCCTGTTAGAAGTTATTAGAGAAAGAATGGAGAACAAATAGAAAACATTTATGTTCCTGTGTAAATCTGTACCACATAGTTTCCACCCTCCTCTACAAAAAGTCTCAAGAAGGGCAACAAAGATAAAAAACCCAATATTGAATACTTTCCTTACTTTGACAGAGTAGACAATGGCTTACCCTACTGGAGAACAGACAGCTGAAGGAGAATTTGATAGAAGTCTGGAAAATCATGTCTGGCGAGAGCAAAAAGAGATTGATTATCCAATGTCTCTTCCAGCTCAAGAACTAGGAGGCATTAAATTCAATTAGCAGTGAGCAGATTTTAAAAAAAAAAAAGGGTAGAAAAGCAACTTCTCTTACGTCTCATGTTTGAGCTGCAGAGCTCCTTGCTGGAATACATCGTGGATGCTAAAACCTATAGGAACCAAAGGGAAACAAGTTCATTGGGAAGTAATATATCAAGGTAAGTTAAAGAGATACTATGACCTCTGGTTCAGGGGGTACCTGAAACATAAGTTTATGGAGGCTATCTTGGGGAAATAGCCCCTTACAGAAAATCTTTCCAAGGCTGCTGACTTCTTCCCATGTTAAATAAATAATGTATTTTGACAGATCTTTTGTCTGACATAATACCACTTTCCTCTTTGTCTTATAATTTTCATCCTCATTTTCAAAACTTAAGGACAACAACAAATCAAGTTTTTTTATTTATTTCAGAGACCAATTAACAAAATTTTTGGCTGCCTGATTTACTGTTAAAGCTGGTGGGAGTGAGAGAAGAGCATAAGCAATAGTAAACAATAAAACAAGAAGTAAGTTTGAAAGTATATTCTTTTAATTTCAAAAAGATAGCAAGGAAAGTAATTACGTATTTGCTTAAAATAAAATATTAGTTAAAACAGTATTTAAAACAAAGATCTACAGAACAGGATGTTCCAAGAAGCCATGTAAATAGAACTAAATAAAAAGAAAAATTTATAATGAATACATGCAAAAGAAACATTTTGGAAATCCATCTCACATCATTAATTTCTGCAATATATTTCTCTATTTTGAGCGCATAATCTGCACAAGTGCACATACAGAGGTGCGAACAGCATAATATTAGTAAGATGAAATTCAGGGAGACAAATTGGCATGCATATACTGAAAATTGCTGGTTTTTCTTGCTTATAGCAGCTGCTGTAGAGCAGCAGACTCGAAGTGAATATATCAGGGTCTGATTGGTAAGTGAAGCTATTGGAAATGAATTAATGTCATTACAAAACTAGCTGTTCTCCTTTGTCTGTTAAGACTATCGTCCAACTGAATATCTTAATCTGTTTTTTGATATTTTTGATATTTTGGTTTAAAGCTTTTGGTCATTACTTTTTCATCAGTCTGTCTCTAGTCGACCACTTTTATATAAATAGCTTTTCAATGA
Source organism: Psilopsiagon aurifrons (assembly GCA_025447955.1). Taxonomy (NCBI): domain Eukaryota; kingdom Metazoa; phylum Chordata; class Aves; order Psittaciformes; family Psittacidae; genus Psilopsiagon; species Psilopsiagon aurifrons. The sequence continues at coordinate 28,526 of JAOEHY010008383.1, read as the reverse complement.
GAATTGTAAATCCTATGCCCCGCAATTTGAACGGAACAAGTTCTTTCTCATCAGTTAGAATCCAATTAAAAGCTAACTCATTCAAAAAATATTTACAAGCTTCTGAACAGAAAAACTGTCTTCAAACATTTCAGAAACACCTAATACACTCCAAAATCTGCTGTGTTTCTTTCACCATAGCTAAGTAATTAAAGTTATCCTCTATTATTATCAGATTCTCTCCTTTAACCCACTTCCTTAGGGGGCTGCAAAACTTGCATCAGTCCATTGACACCCAGTAAAAGATGGGTTTTTTCACTGGCATCATTCAGATGAAGGTATTAAGGTTCCTAGGTTCCTTAGGAACAATATCCATGCACATCATTCAGGAAATATGATCATTTTGTGTGAGTGATGGTAGGGATTGTTTCCAATGTGCCTTGAGCAATAAAGCCCCTAAACCCAGGACTAGGTTTCTATGTAACAAAACCTATGAAGCTACGCAGAACAAGTACAGTGTACAATACACACAAAGAATGAAACCCTTCTGTAATTTTAATTAACAAAGCACTATAAATAGTCAAGAATCCAAAAGCTCCAATGTGCCTTTAGCCTCTGGAACAACTCCAACAACATAAGAGTTAAGTAAATTGCATAATGGCTTCCTTTTCTATACAGGAAACAGAATCACAGCTCCGCTGGATAACTTACTGAACAGACATGATCAAAAGCTGTCTTTCTGCTTTGTCTACCATACCATCTGCTTATTTCTTCCAGAATGTCATTCTGGCAATGGACCCACTTGTTGCAATACAACTTGGCAGATAAGTGACATTGCAGAGTACTTTGTTTATGCATGTCCCTGCATGCTTAAATTTATAAATATTCATAAAGTTAAATATTAACTAATTTAAATATACAGCACTTCTCTGTGTTTGCTGTAGACAATTTGTAGTGAAACAGACTTCTTGCATTTATGCTAGAAAAAAAAATAGAAGATATCTGGATTCACAGGCAAGATCTTGGCAGATTTTCTAAGACTCCACTGTGCTTGGGAAATTTTGGGATTTAGTATGAAAACACACTAAAATCAACAGATCAAGAAAATTACAGGTGAGGTATAAAGTTATAAAACAGAAAAATCACGAGCCAGAGGTAAATTCAGTATATGGTAAGCTTGCCTTAGAGAGTAAATGCCTGTTTGGAGTGTGTACTACTGACCATAAAGATCTAATGACCTCTGTTAGTGGGCACCTGGGCAGAAGATGAAATTCTAGTTTCCAAATTATTCTAAAATGTTGACTGCCATTTATTCATATCAATCTTGTCAGACAATAAATGGAAAAACAATGCAATTAGTTAATAAATTTTCTAAACAAGCATCTCAAAAAGGTAACCTTCCAGAAATTGTTCAAATTTTTTTCTTCATCAAGCACCATGGAAGGTTTTAAGAAATATACCAATCTGCTGTTGACACTTCTCTAAACTCCTTTGCTAGCCACCCTGAGTATCATGGGTTAGTATCTTTACAAGCATGTAGCACAAGGAGGGCTTCAGATATCTTAATTACAACATAGCAAAATAGAATAGCTGCCTGAATTCTGCAAAGCAATGTTTGCAATGTGTACTTGAATTTTGAGAAGCTGTTTGGTTTGACCACAATTGTGCCCCTTTTTATTCACTATTTATTAACATTCTTATGGGTCTTTGTGTTTTGGGGGGTTTTGTTTACAGGAATATTTGAAAATCTGTGTATAAACCTATTCAGGCAAAGAATAGTGTTTTGTCTTGTGTTATTTTTCACTCTATTTTGGTTTTTTCTGTTAGTCTTTGTTCATCTATTTAAGTTTTAATCATGCCATATCAAAAGCAGAATTTGTTCCATGTTACAGGTGCCAAATTCATATCAAAATACCTTGTGAACATTCAAAATGAAAAAAATTCAGGAAGATTTTTTTATTACAAATTGTTAGCTGCAACTGTCTAACAAATGTTTGCAAAATTTTGCATTGGGTCACAATGAGATAAATTAGTCCATTCATAATAAGTACATGACTATGAAGTTTTTATTGCAGCCTTCTGGAGCTCTATTGAAGTCTGGAATATTGCAAAATCATCAGGAAACAAACTGGTGAGCAAGAAAGTGGAAAATAACTGGAGTTTGTCAGATATCTTGACATCCAGTCAACTGATACTACTAATATTATATTTGTGATGTTTCTATTTTAGAAGCAAGTGTGAATCAGTCATAAAATCTTTAAGAACTTCCTCATACAGTTCTGTACAAGATTGATTTTGATGATGCAATATATAAAGTACTGACATACATTGCTAAGAAAATGTGCTCCATTTCAAAGGTGAAGTTTTGCACTTGTTGCGAAATCATAAATCTATCTCCTTCTTTTGCTGAGATATTACACTATTGCAATTGGCTGAAACTAGTCTGCTAATTCTCCAGAAGAAATGAATCAGGGCTACCTAAAATGGAATACTGTTGCTTTTATTTATTTCTTAGTTGAAATAGTTTTTCTAAAGCCTTCACTCATATTTTTCATGCATTCAAATACCATTCTGAATGTATCATATGACTTTTTTTCCTTTTAGCCTGCTTGTTAAAATAGTCTCAGTTTTGCTTTTAGAAGAATCTGAAAAGCAGATAAAGTGAATATTAATTTGTTTTACTGCAAAGAAAATTGCATTGCCAATCATTGTTATTGACTGGTAATTGGTAGTGACATGAAATCACGGTAAGGTAAATGATTATTATTGCTAAGTAGCAAATATTCTGTTCTGCAATGCATAATTTTCTAAAATAGACAAACTGTAACTGCAAAAAAATAAAAGCTACATCATCTGAAGAATTTCATTTCACAAGCTGTCAAGAAAGATGAAGATGAAAAATAATTAAAAGTGAATAAATAATTGGAGATACTGCTTGAAGAACACAACATTGCTATTTTTCGTTGTTTCTGGGTTTTATTCAATTTTCCCCTCCTTAGTATTTTTTCTTACATAGGAGGGCACGTACGGAAAACAAGTAACTTCTTATCTGACCTGAAAGTTACAAACTCCTTTTAAACATAGAAGGATATGATAGGAAAGGCATTTGATCATTACCAACAGCTACTTGTACAAAAGAAAGAAAAGAAAAAAAAAAAAAAAAAAAGAGGATTGAAATAGGGACATCAGTATCAGGCTTAAACAAGGCAATACAAAGCCTTAAGAATGTCAGTTCTAATTATTGCCATTGGCCATCTTAATAAGAACTTGAGCGTGACCGATTAGCACCACTCCCATCACATCAAGCAGAACTTTCTGTGTCAAAGACTCTGAAAGATGTCTTTGGTGTTGTGGTACAAGAGAGCAAATGAATAAATCTATCACTTGAATAAATATATCACTTAGACATACATAGCCTAAAGATGTGCAGCTGCCAATGTTTGGGAGTGCTCTGAGTTTATGAAATAGAGTAACTAGCCAAAGCAAATAAAAGATATGTGAATAGAATGTGGTTAACAATAGCTGTAAGGTGTAAAGTCTTTCAAGCCTTGCAAAGAAAAACTCCTATTTAGCTTCAGTGATTTGAAGTGCTGGACAGTCAGGATTAGATTCAGTAGAGAGTGCGTGATACCATACTGGAAAAGCATACCATCTGCTATGGCAGAAGTGACATGAGATGTATAGAAGCTCTATATTCTCCTTGCATGGCAAGTAAAGGCCACTAAAAACACCCTGCAGAATCATAAATGGCCTGTTTTCAGAATCTTGCTCTTCAACTCCACTGCATAATGTGCAAACTGCTAAGCTTGATATCAACCTGCAGTTCCGACTGCCCTGAAAAAAGGAAACCCAGATGACAAATCCTATGTCAAGTCCACTTACACAGCAAGGCGAACCTAAACATGTCAGATTGGTGGACAAGGTGGGGATTACAGACAGGGTCTATTGCAAGAATTATAAACTCAGCCAGATTAAATGAATTAATGTGCAATGTCTAATGTTAATGCTCCACATGAATTTACAGCACTCCCAGTGCTGGAAGACCAATTCAGAACAGGTTGTGTACCAACAGATTTTTTTAAAAGGTGACGTGTTTTTGTGCGCAAGACAGGAAGATTCACAATGGAAAACTTCTTTGGAAGATGGAATTTTTATCCTCATGCTAACAGATATGGAATATACAAAAAGCTTCCAGGAAGCATTTTATAAAACAAAAATAAATATATAACCCAAAATAAATATTTTGAGCCAGTGAATAGATAGTCTATTTGAAATTAGCTTGTATGTGATAAGCAAAGCTATCCACATTGTGAAGAGAAGAAATGTTTTTAGATGCTCATCATTCAATGAAAATAAGACAGCTTCTTTCTAGAGATGGCAAGACACCTGTTCAGAAAGTGGGACAGCCCTCTAAGTATGTGACTTTTCTGACAGAAGGAAGAATCATCTTTAGTGAAATATGCTTCTGCTCCCCATCCATCTTCCTTAGAGGGAGCATGTTTTTGTTTGCCCTGTTTGGCACCTTGCTTCTTTCTGCTCAGCATTTGCTGTTGTTGTGGGAAGAGTAGAGTCCTCCAAGGAAGCATGGCTTTAGAAGGTGGCTGCAAATGAAGAAGCATGCACTTAACTCACAGCATGATTTATGAGAAATTTTGGTCTGTAGTGTAGCTGTCATCCACAGTCTATTGACTGCCTATTTTCTCAGGGCAAAGTAGAAAATAAAGCCTAAACCTACAGCTGTCCTCTGAGGCCAAAGAAGGCTGTAACATATTTTTCTGTAGAAATCTTCAAAGGGTAAGGGATTCTGCAAGCAGGGCATAATTTAATCAGTATAGAACATTTTCTTAATTGCATTCCCATAGGCCTGAAACTGCAATAACAGCCCCTGTGTTTCCAATCTCACTGTGTCAGCAGAGGCTGATCTAGGTAATTTACCCAGCACAATGTTCCCCATTTCAGCCTTTGTTGCAGGGCAGCCTCGCCAAGGCTCTGTTTCCATCACTCCTTTTCAAGTTCACTAATGCAATACATTCTCCTCCATCTGTTCTTCTCCCATCTTTCTTTCATTCATTGGCATGTTTTGTTTCTAAGTTCTCACTGTGTTTCAAGTCTGACCATTATTTTTGGCTGACAGCAAAGGATAATAAAGGAAAACAAAACACAAGCCTTTTGCAAACAAAACTGCACAACAGCAACAGGAGAGAAACTGAAAGGAATATGTCTCTTTTTTCCATAGACTTGCTTTCTCATAATGCTCTGTATGCCACCCCCTACTTTAACTGTTGCAGGATAAGACAGATCATAATTTGTTTGAATTGAGCAATGCTACCTATACAATTATATTTTCAAATAAAATCTGCCTTTTCCCTATGGCTGTTTGCTAGGGGCTCCTCTGCCCCTGAAAAGACAAAGGAAAAAGTACAGCTGAAAACCAGTAATGGAAAAGAATCGATTTCCTGTGGAAGAGTTGAGCATTGAGCTTCTGGAGATTCATTTATGCAAACCTTCCCAGTCCCAAGTAATATGGATCTGCAAGGGCCAGATATAGATTCTGCATATGCGGAAAAGGAATGCAAACCAAACTGTCGAGGTACAAAGATTTTACCAGCAGGAGTCTGAGGGGGATCCATATCAGCAGAACAGCTGTTAGCGATTTTGTTGGGGAAGTCATTAACAGTGCAGAGAATACGTGACATTTTTCATAAACCTCATCCTCCCCAAAATAAATTAATCTCTTTTTTAAAGTCTATTTCTTAGAAAGTCTATTTCTATTCAGTTTCCTAATGAAAACTTTTATTTGATGCTCTCCCTTACCAAACTAGTGTAGTGTAATATCTGAGCACACAGCATATCGCATAGTTGCATAAGAGCTAATTACTGACAGAGTCCTCAAAAGGCAGTGAGTCTTAAATTTCAGTACTGGGGCTTAAAGCAGCAGAATTGCTAGCACTAAAGACATGAGCAAATGTATAAGTGCCATCTGTTTTTCAAGGAGGCCTGCTTTTACCCTGTCCAGTTTTCTCCTCATTCTTTTTGTTTTCTTTTATTTATTTTTAATGCCAACTTCATAGGTTGCTTTTACAGTTTTTCTGTTTTGATAAATCTTCTAAAACATCTGATTGTGACTGTAAAGGGTTAGATAAGCTATCTTCACTATATTACAAAATGTAAAATAGCATCTGTCTACACAAATGACTGAACCTCATCCCATTTCTGAAATAACTTTCTGAGATGTAACAGAGGATCTAATTGTTTACACTGGATTTTATAACACTATGCTTATGATACTGCAGATGTATCATTATTAGCTATTATAGAGCAATTACACCACTGTAAAAGTATAGTAATTCTCCTTTCTCAGGATAAACCATGGAAGATTTCATTGCATTTACAAATCTGAAGTAAAGGGAGGAGGAGATGTATGGTTATGCCAACAATTTAGAGCAGATGACTAGAATTTTTCAGTGAAGCCAGATTGCAGATAAATTCCCTAACCTAGGTTTTGCTCTGCAGTCCTGAGGAGCTGTTTAATGTATAAGAATGCCTCACACCTTTCAAAGCGCATGCTATTTTACTTTACTGTGAGTACAGAGTGGCCATCCTATTCAAATGTGACAAGATGTATTCCAAAGAGAGACAGTGTTAGACTCCTGAGAAATTAATTTACAGTATTAAGTTTCTTGGTGAAAAAAAGGCATTAAATCCTCGTCCAGCTGAAATCAATGTGAAAGTATTAATTTCATTTGGACTGGGATTTCACCCACTGCTTCTTGTCACATCTTGCATTGCCCAGAGCCAAGATGCTGTTCTTCAGCTTCACCATCACTGACAAAGTTAACAAGTACTTTGCTATTGCTTGTTCTACATACTAAATAATACTCCTTATTTGTTCTGCATTCAGAAAGGTAATGATTCAGAACTTTAATATGTCTCTGCCTGATTCTTTTTATTGGGTGTTCTCTTGGCTTAATTGACTGTATTGCCTCCACTGAGAAATGGATCCCTGCCTCTGCTCATGTGTGGTGCTATGGGTCCCTTCTCCCCTTTCCATAAATTCTGGTGACTTCAGCATCCCTGGACCAGACTACGATGAATAAATGCTGCATTCATTCTGCTAAGAACTAATGTACATTCCAACCTCTTTCTGACAGGTTTCTGAGCACAGCATAAATTTGTTTGCTTCGGACTCTTTTCAGGGCAATATTCTTTCTGATCTAAATTGTCAATGTTAATTCTGTCATTACCACAGCTTTGATTTTCATTATTCTAAGAAATGACACAATCAAGCTTAAGAGGAAATAATATTTCCTGGGAAATCCATTATCATTAATATATACTCAAGTCCCAATGTGCAAAAAAAACCCCTAGTGAACCAATAGATTAGATCTTGTTACAGAAGTTTTCCCTCTTCCCTACCACCCTTCACCCATTTCCCAGGTGTAGCATCACTTTTTGGTTTTTCTGTTTGCAGAGAGCCACTTGTTGCTGAAGAGTACTCAGCCAGGGCACTCTTGATAGGTTTTTAAATCTGCAAAAGAGATGGCCCTGCACTTTGTGAAGTCAGTGCCACACGAGTCAGCTCTACTGTGCAGTGCTAGTGAAAGTGGGACAAGGCTTTCTAATAGATCTTCCTTTTACTGGCACTATGCTCTCAATGTTGAATGGTCCACTTGACACACCTGAGGGATAGCATGCCATCCAGAGGGACCTGGACAAGCCTGAGAAGTGGGCACATATGAACCTCATGAGGTTCAACAATGTCAAGTGTCTTGCACCTGGGTTGGGGCAGCCCCCAGTATCAATACAGGCTGAGGGATGAAAGGATTGAGTTCAGTCCTGAGGAGAAAGACTTGGGGGTACTGGTGAATGAAAAACTGGACATGAGCCAACAATGTGTGCTCACAGTCCAGAAAGCCAATTGTATCCTTGGCTTGTGTCAAAAGAATTGTGACCAGTAGGTCAAAGGAGGTGATTCTCTCCTTCTTCTCCAGTCTTGTGGGATCCCATTTGAAGTACTGCATGCACCTCTGAATCCTCAGCTCAGGAAAGACATGGACCTGTTGGAGCAGGACCAAAGGAGAATAAAAAAAGTGATCAGAGGGATGGAACACCTCTCCTATAAAGAAAGGCTTGAAAGGGTTGGGGTTTGTGGAGAAGGGAAGGCTCAGCGGAGACCTCATAGCTTTCTGGTATTTAAAGGGGGCTTATAAGAAAGGTGGGGACAAACTTTTTAGTAGGGCCTGTTGAAATAGGACAAGGGGTAGTGGTTATAGATAAAAGGAGCAAAGATTAAGACTAGAGGTAAGACGTTTTTTACAACGAAAGTGGTGAAACAGTGGAACAGATTTCCCAAAGAGGTGGTAGATGTCCCATGTCTGAGAACATTCAAGGTCAGATTGGGTGAGACTCTGAACATTCTCACCCAGTTGAAGATGTCCTTGCTCTTGCTCGTTGCAAGGGAGTGGGGGCTAAATGACCTTTAAAGGTCTCTTCCAACCCAAATTATTGCGTGATTCTATGATTCTATGCCAACACAAGCCTGAACAAATGCATGAGGCATATTCTGTCTCACACCTGGGACAAGCCAGGATGGTTTGAGACTATGATCTTGTAATTTTTGCTGCTGTGAGAAACTATCTGGGATTCTTACTTATCTGGAAGTAGAAATAGCCAGCTGGGAGACAGCAGGGGATTGAATCGCTCCTGATGCTTTCTCATGATATGTAAGTTAGAGTAAATTTCATCCTAACCTAAATCAGGTTTGCCACAATGAGATACTATCATTTAGACTCACAAAATGATCAGAATATATTTTTCCCATTTTCTTTGCTTAAATACTTAGTAAAGAATTACCATTAATACAAACTCTGTCATGTAATATGTTTCTATCCACATATGATCCTGCATTTTGAAAACAGCCTTGAAAGACTACTGACTGCCTCTCGTATCTGTGTCTATATTGCCTGTTGCTTGTAACTGATAAGAATGTGCTCTGAGCACTGCGATTAATTCCCTTCCATTACAATTTCCAGTGAGATGCTGTGTCTCTATGATTGCAGTTACAAACGGATAGATTTTAAATTAGCAGTATCAAAAAGGACATTAATTTGTCTGTGGATAAGATATTATTGGGAATAATGGTATAATATTATCACATATTCTTTTTTTAGTGTTCAGTTTTATGAACTGAGCAGTCATGAAAATATTTAAATAATGTGTGTATTTGCTTATTAAAACATTATTGTGCATAAATATTTATATTCTTCATCAACATTTCCTCAAAGGTACAGCTGTAGATATAAAGAAAATAACACTTGCATTGTACATGCAAAATCATGCAACTAGCTCCTCAGCTGGTATAAATCATCATTGTATAATTGTCATCGAATGACACTATGGTGCATGGGCTAAAAATCTGGCTTTTTCAGTCTGCACTGATTATTTCAATGTCTTTCATTTTGGCTGACCAGTGTTAGCTATCAGAGATGACAGTGATCTTCAGGCAGCAGGAATCTACTTTTGCCTGGCAAGTAGGCACCTCTGTGGGTGGCATTCTGGCCTCCTATGACATCAAGTTTCCCTCTTACTCCAATAAGTCTGAATTCTCCATAAAGATAGCAGTCATCACTTAATAATTGCAGTTGTTTTCAAAAGGGTAACCATACATTATCATTTCTTTGGTTTTGAATTGCGAACACTTTGCGGAAATGCAAAGTACGAAAAGGAGTGAAAGTATACAGGCAGACAATTTTATACTCTTGATTTCATAAACAAGCCGTGAAGTTCCCAAAGAGAACTCTAAAGGGATATTTTTTTATGCCTACCATCTTCCAGTCCCTATAAAGACAGCCTGAATGCACATTGTTCTCAGATAAACAATAAAAAAAAAAAAAAAATAACATTGGAATTGTGCAAGGAGCATAAAGTTTAAAAGTTAAATGTAGCATACTTCAATCAGAAAATCAGTGATGAGATGCTGTTTAATTGCTTTTTAACTCTGAAATGCTACAAACTGTTCTATTAATTCACTGCTGTACACAGTACTGCCATATGTAAATAGTTGCATTAACCCCTGTGCTCCCCTACCTTGTACTGTATCACAGGGAAGAGCTGACTGACAGAAAAGCCACAGCAGGGCATAACAGAATGTGGTGAAGAATAGCAGTATGATTTCTAATTAAGAGTCAGGAGTCTTAGATGACACGTTATTACTGGAGCTGAACAATGATGAAAGATGAATGTCTAATATAATAGCATGATAGGTAACAGTGAGGTACAACAGCAATGCCCTCTTACGGTACCCTTTCCATTCCATAGATTTACATTGATTTAGATGGGTCTGGAGGACACTGAATGTGTGTACATGCAGATAGTTGTGCACACTTGAAGTATGACTGACATACATTTTCAGGTTAACAAATCTTAGCCGCATTTGAAGAGAAGTCCTACAGTTGACAGTAACCCCATAGTCTGCTTTCAATCTCAGGACCAGAATTTGGTTATGAGTCTTAAAGGCTGTATTGTTATTTATTAAAAGGGCACCTTTTCTAAGACTATTTTGGTTTTGTGCATGCTCTGTGTAAGTGGTCTTCAATCTCTCCCTAAAGGAATCATATATGCTTATGCATGTGCATATGGGTGTCTGCTGAATTAACCTGTATGTGTTCAAGATACAGATAAGAAATAGTTTTTAAGGGAAAATGTCACCTATTTATCTCTATATACATAAGTTCTTTTCAACAGATACTCAAATGCCTTGTATAGCTCATCTTTTCACCACTCCAGGAAACTACTACTTCCCATTCTCAAGTAGAACACTGAGGAAGAAGGCTGTTAGCTGATTTATCAACCTAAAATTTAGTGAGAAAGAAATACCTGCTGATCAGAATTGTGAAGTGAATCTTTGCATATGCTAAATAATGAAAAAAATGCATTTTCCAAGTTTGTAAATATTTTGTATTTTCCAAGTTCTGAAACAATCTAATCACATGATGCTAACATCTACTAATTTTTATTCACTTAATAGTGTAAACTTTTCAGGTCAGAATTACCACTTTTATTTCAATTAAATATCTGCCTCATCTTAAATACTTAAAAAAAAAAAAAAAATGAAGAGGGACTAATTTCCTTGTGTTACATCAAATCTTAGGTTCATGTATCTCTCTGAATGTCCCTATGCCTGATCAGAAGGATTTTACATCTGTTGTAATATGTATAAAACTATATTTGGATCCAGCAATGTTTAAGAAAGAAAACTGTTCAAAGTGGGACCTCTTACTCCAAATGCCAATGTGTAGGATGCATCATCATCTCTCCTACCAGGGAAGGCTTTCCTAAGGAGGAGGTTGTGTTCTCTGAAAGGCCCTTTCAACTCTCAGTTTCAAACTGGCATGAAAGGAAGAAAACTTTTAGACTAATTTCACATCACTTTGAATCTGACTACACATCCCTTGACTGGCAAAAAAGAAAGAGTGCAATTCTTCACCGGTGACACATCATATAACCTTCAGCTCTTCCTTTCTACATTTTTTCCATTATTTTCTATGTCCATCATCTTCCAGTTTCTCCAAATCTAGTCTGGTTGCACATTATTTTCAAAAATTTTTCTATCCCTTCTGAAGAACAAGTCAACCCAAGATACCAAAGACATTTATTTCCCTCTTTCACAAAGCAGCACATGTGCTTCATGCTGCTTCGTTATAAAGCTGGTATAAATGAATTAAGGGCCATGTAATTAATGGATTTGTTAAATATAATGAACAAAATAACAAAGAACAACCAGGGACTACAGAGGCAAAAATTGGTACTGCCATTAGGATGACTGTCTGTCAAGTTTGCCACCTGTGAGGCTTGAAAAACTCACAATAACCTGTCTGAGGCTGTTACTCCTTTGGAATAAATAATGGGGACGAATCACATAAAGCATCTGATAGTAAGAGCATTGTGTGCTGCACACGTATGTTCCTAATCTAGAAGACAAAAAAATTGATCTACCACACCAGGCATGGTGACACAAGGTAGTCTGCTTTCTTATAGGGGCATTTTAATTAAAGTGAGCTGCTTACTGGAGGAATTTCACCCAGTCGAATGCAAACCGCAGTCTCAGTTACCTCATAAATACTGATGTTATTTTTTTTTCAGAAGTTTATAACAAGATCTAGCATATCATTCTAAGGACCCTGAGCTGTTCTTTAGTTTGTAGCACAATCTCTCCCAGAGTACAGCATTCAGATTCCAGGCGTAGCTTGTGACAAAGCCTAATACAAATCTCTTGCTACTGAAATTGTTTTGTCGTCAGGTGCTTCCTAAGAATAAAGCCAGGACTGTTAAGACAAATCCAATAATTACTTAAAACCATATAAAAAACAACAACAACAAAAAAAACAACTGCATAACTCAAAACCAAAACTAAAGGTGGTAGGGAAGACAACAACTAGGACTTTTTCTTGCAGATAAAACTTCCCATTTCTTGCAAGATAAAATTTCCCATTGATTTAAATGACAAATCCAAACATGAGAGAGAAAATGCCTCTGGTGTTTAACATCCTGCACGTGTTGGCTGTGCTGCAGAATTTTGTCATAATCTTTTGTAAATTACTTAGGAAACGTCTACTACAGTTGGAAGTTTAGTTTCAGATTTTAACTTATTTAACAAAAAAGAGAGAAAAGCATGGATTAAAATTCCCTTAGCCAGAGGAAGAAGTTGACCCCATACCTCCTTTTCTAATGCACTAAAAGCAATGTTTAGAATGAAAAAAAAAAAACCAAAAAAAAACCCAAAACCAACTCTTCCTCCCACAACAACAAAAAATCTTTTCTCAGGTCTTCTATAGGACCCAGTTTCTTGAACCTCACTACAATACCTTAAATATAAGAATTTAAGTTTGTTTTGTACCCGTTTTTCTCTTCTGTTACACCTTGCAGAGCTGAGTTGGACTGTCTGCCTGTTGTGCTGTGTGCTTTAACCCAGCTGCACTATGCCATCAATTGAGTGTATGGACTCCTTATACAGCGCTAAAAGATGCATTCTGAGAAACCAGGTACCCAAAGAGTTTGTTGGTAGGCAGCTCAATTTACAAGCATCACAGATGTTTATTGGAAGAGGTCTCACAGTATTTCTCTCCTACTTACTGAAATAGACCTTTAAACTGTGGGCGATCTCTCCACATAGGATGCTTAATGTGCACAGAAGAAATACAAATTCTGACTGAAAGAAATTGTACTTAAGTTGGAAGAATAAGGGCAAGGATAGACATGAAGAAACAATAGGAAAATAGCAATTGTAAAGACAGGATGCAGCATTGCAGCACCTAATATGATAACTTCACCTTTAGAACAAATTTTAGATTTTTTTCTTATAAAATACAGTTATGTAAATATTCATAAAAAACAGAAAAAGTAAAATTGTGATGAAATACCTAACCCTATTTTACATCCAAGTATAAACCTTCCAAAGAACAGACAAAGCAGAATGACAAAACCACTAAGTAACAGATCATCCAACTGAGCTCTGCAGGAGAATTAAGATCTGCTCTCATGGACACAACAACCTGTTTTGTAGATTACTTCTAATGTGTAATTAAAAAAACTTTTTCAGTTCAAAAGGCTTTAGAGATTTTAATGTTTTAAACATGTTTTGGAAATGACTTTAATACTTATCAAAAATGGTAACTAAAAACATACTTTGTATCCAGTTTCAGACTTCCTTGTTGCATTAGACTAACAATACATAGATTTAATATTGAAAGACAGCGAATAAAATTTAGTCTTTTCAAGTGAACAGATTGGTTTTTATCAATTTAAAATGGTATCATCCTACTGAGTCTCAATTTGAAAACAGTAAATATTTTCACAAAACAAGCTTTATATATATATCCATTGCTGCTATCATTGTCCTACCTAATTTGGATGTGTATGTGGATCCCCAAACTCATTTTTGTGTGACATTTGTTTCTATCCCTAGTTAAAGCCAGGCTTCCTAGTGCAAGGCTCACTGTTATTTTAACAGATGGCTTATGTCAATTCATAATGATTGGGAAAAAATAATAATGAATCATGTGAGCAAGAACAAGCACTGTACTTTCTCTATAAGTTACTCAATGCTTGCCAATTTAAAAAACAGCTGAGGGCTCTGGCTCCTCATCAGAAATGCAAGGATGCTCTCGGATTATACTACAGCAGTATACTACATTTAGGGAGAGGAAAACTAGCAAGAAACAAGGCTCAAAAAGCTTTCCATTTGGGCACTCAGGGTTTTCCTTCTTAGCAACAAAAGGAAAAGAAAAACCACATAAATCACTGGTATTGGAAGGCAAACAAAGGAAAAACAGTCTTTGGTGCTATTTCAGAATACAGCTGTACCCAGACACCTCACTGCATCCATCTAACTCTAAAAGAAGAGACTTCTGTTTGTCTCTAAAAGGAGAGTTTGAGTGACAGCCTCTCTCTCCCCATTCACTTCAGAGTGATATGCCTTCCTTTTAAAGTGGCACAGGGGTGCAGAACCTACATTTCTTTGAAAATGAGGACTCCATTTGGAGAACTTAATATTGAAAGGCAGGAATTTGCTAAATAGTTTACTGTTTATATTCTGTATATATAGAAAATTTATTGAATGAAAAGTTAGATACCTGAACACACAAGTAAGTATACAAAGCTTTATTTAACTTCACGTGTTCCACCTGTCCAGAGGTATCTCTATTGCTTCTATCTCAGATCTTTACATCCTTCTCTCTATTCACAATGAGTACTGCAAGGGAATGCATGCTCTCATCTGGAGATGAGATGGAAATCTCTGTTAAGAACAATCATTTTGACCTGACTCAACAGCAGAAAAAAAAGACACTTAAATGTAAGCTTCTAATGCCACTTTCAATACGTCTGGATATATATATGCAGTATCTGGGTCTGTCTGTAAAGCTTGCATATGTGAATGTGGCTCCTATGGCATTATCACTCCTTTTTGGGCACCTTAACAGCTTTCACAGAAACTGAGAAATTTAACTCCTAAAAAAAAAAAAAAACCCAATAAAAAACAATTAAAATTTCCCAGATTAGCACTCTGGCTGAGAAAAATGAGGCAGAAGGAATAAGGACTCAAAAAGGATCAAAAAATTTGATATGAATATTATCCGAGTTAAAGTATGTTTCATTTCCACATCTCTAAATGAAGCTGCATTTCAGTTTAGAAGAGGCATTTTTCATCCAAAAGTGACACATACCAAAGGGGAAGGGGGTCAAGGGGTAGATTAAAACAGGGGACTAAGAAGCTGAAAAGAAGGAAAGTAGATTGCTTTGGAAAAACAGTTTTTTGAAGTGATTCAAATGATTATTTTTGTGGCTGGTTCTCTGCTTTAATAATACCCTAGAAATCTTTCCTTTCCAGTTCAATATACACTGCATGTGTTTTGCCCGTGAATTACTAAACTGAAAAATGTATTACTTTTCAGCTCTTCTCTCTTCCCTTGTTGGTTTCTACCAAACATCATCCTTTTCTCTTGTCAGTGGCTACTGTGAGCTTGTCCAAATGGAATCTACAGCTGTGATGTATGAGTTAAAATCATTTCTGCAGTTCACTCACAGTTTAACCTACTCAGGAAAAATTTAGAAATGATACCAGATCAGATTCTCAGTGACCATTACCCACACACTTGGAAAATATACATAAGAGTGTGTGGGCACAAGTAGTTCATTCTTCTTAGTAAAAAAGTTGTCCCTGCTCTATATCCCATTGCATATTTATAAAGCATGTGGGTAATGGTGGATAGGACTCCATTGGGGCAGCAGTCTTGTTTATCTCATTTCCTATGATCTGTTTTTGTTATCATTGTGTTTTATTTCTTTTACTGAATGCTGCTTTTTTTATGGTTTCACCAGAAAAATTTTAATGCCTTTCTTTTCATACAGAAATTACGTGCCAGACAGAAGCTGGCTTTAACAACATAGTTTATACACCCATATACTTTGGTAGTTGAAGATGCATTCTAAATTGTGAGCTGTCAGTCTGAAACTTAACATTGTAGCACACAATCAGGAAGTATATCTATGTGCTATATCATTAAAAAGTGTCAGCACATATATATCAACATAGTAGGAGACAATGTATTAAAACAATATATTTACTTGCCAAGGTACATAACATACTTACATGGTATTCTCTTCAAAGCACTTCCTGCTACAATGTAGGTTCCTTCTAGCTAAGACTGCAATGCAACAGTTCTTTACATTTGCCTTGTAAACCAGATCTTCCAAGATTTTTTCTGCTTTTTCTAGAAAACCATCCCTACATGACATTGGTTTCATACATCTGACTGCATCATTTGAGGAGCAGGAGATAACTCAAGATCCACACTGCATGTGTCTACATGACTTTGCTCTGGGACTGACTCAGGCTGGAACATATCAGGTGCACAGCTGGAAGGCATTAGGTACACAGATGGAACATAGTGGGTGTACAGGTGTAGTGTATCTTTTGATTTGATTTGGTCCAGAGAGAGTCAAGTATCTCTGGTGAGACTCCTTTGCAACATGAATCAAAGTAGAATTCACAGAGCCTTCAGGAAATTCAATAACCAGGAGGCTCAAGAATATAATCAAGATCTGAACTGACATGCTACTACAAGTGAGCCCTGTCCTTCCCACATGGAGCTACTGAATACAATATCTGCTCCTCAGCATGTAACACATACCGTTACTTAATACTAAATATGCTTAGAGATGAAGCTTACTGTCCTGGGTTCAGCAGTAGCAGCCATTTTTCTCCTTCTAAGTAGCTGGTGCAGTGCTGAGTTTTTGACTTTCAACCAGGGAACAGTGCTGATAACACTGATGGTTTTAGTTCTGCTAAGTAGTGTTTACTCTGATCAAGGACTTTCTGAGTCTCATGTTCTGTCAGGGAGGAGGGGAAGCAGGGAGGAAGCAAAGACAGGGCACCTGACCCAAACTAACCAAAGAGGTATTCCATACCACAGCACATTGTGCCCACTATATAAACTGGGGGCAGTCACCTGGAAGGGTTAAATCACTGTTTGGGCTGGACTGGGTATCGGTTGGCAGGTGGTGAGTGGTTGTATTCTCTTCCCTTGATATTTCCCTTATCATCATTATTGTTGGCAGTAGCAGTAGTAGTTTGTGTTCTACCTTAGTTACTGGACTGTTCTTCTCTCAGTCTGTGGGAGTTACATTCTTTCAATTCTCCTCCTCATCCTTCTGGAGCCGGGGGAAGGAAGAAGTGGGAGAGTGAGTGAGCAGCCACGTGTTTCTGAGTTACCGGCTGAGTTTAAACCATGACAGTTCTTTGTGGTGCCCAATGTGAGGCACAAATGTTTGAGATAACAACAGATCTGACCAAAATGTGCCTAATTATGTTTGTCATAAGCACTCATTGTTTCAGATTAACAGCCTCTCACCAAAATGCTGATTTATTGGCTCTCAAAGTTGTTACTCTTGAGAGTTTCAGCATGTTGTACCTTCCTTATAGCTGGTATTTGCTGTGTTATTGATTATTGGCTTGGCGGCCTGGTCTGAGGTTCTTGTTTCACTGTACTTTATGGTAATAACTTGTAATACAACAGACACCTGGGCTGCATCAAAAGGAGTGTGACCAGCAGGACGAGGGAGGTGATCCTGCCCCTCTACTCTGCTCTCATGAGACCTCACTTGGAGTATTGTGTACAGTTCTGGTGTCCTCAACATAAAAAGGATATGGAACTGTTGGAAGAAGTCCAGAGGAGAGTCACAAGGATGATCATGGGACTGGAGCACCTCCCGTATGAAGATAGGATGAAAAAGTTGGGACTGTTCAGCCTGGAGAAGAGAAGGCTGCATGGAGACCTCATAGCAACTTTCCAGTATCTGAAGGGGGCCTATAGGGATGCTGGGGAGGGACTCTTCATTAGGGATTGTAATGATAGGACAAGGGGTAACAGGTTCAAACTTAAACAGGGGAGGTTTAGATTGGATATGAGGAAGTAATTCTTTACTGTGAGGGTGGTGAGGCACTGGAATGGGTTGCCCAGGGATGTTGTGAATGCTCCATTGCTGGTGGTGTCCAAGGCCAGGTTGGACAGAGCCTTTGGTGACATGGTTAAGTGTGAGGTGTCCCTGCCCATGGCAGGGGGGTAGGAGCTAGATGATCTTAAGGTCTTTTCCAACCCTAACTATTCTATGATTCTATAACGAACACGGAATATCTCTTTGAGGTACTCATCAAAGTGCAACTCAGTCTATGACTATGCTGTGGGACTGGTGACATTTGTGATGAGGGCCTCAGTCTTTTTCCCAAGGTGCCTGCTGCTGTTGTTCTGTATGGACAGATGCACCAGGAAAACTTGGTGTACTGTGTGTGACAGAGGAAGGGAGAGAAAGAGGAAAAGATTTTACATTTCTGTTTTTTGTACTGACCTAAGGGACAAGCAGCCCGGAAGTGGGAAGGAGACATGGTTACAGGATACCTAGGACTGTGTCTCTAATTTCTGAAGAGTGCTTTTTCTTCTCTTGATTGAACTGACAACACAGGGAATCTGAATATCTGACTGACCTTGTCAGCGAAGTGACCAAAATTGTTATGTGAATCCTCTTTTCCTTTTTTTTTTTTTCTTTTTCTACCCTATATGAGACTTGGAATAAACTCTGTTGACATTATGCAAAATGAAATAACTCACCAACTAAATAGACACCTTCTATTTGCAAGTATGATGGAGTTTATATTCAGTTTAATTGAAACAAAACTAAACAAAAAAAAACACATGGATTTTGTGAAAATAAACATAAAACACACATGAAAGATGCCTCCAGGAAAGTAAAAGAATAAGTGTTCACAGTGGACTTTGATTTGAGAGGCTCACTTATTTGCATGATAATGAAGAGAATGCATATGTACAGGGACACACAGTACTTTTGGAACTCCCCTCAGGTTATAAAATGCCCATATTATCTATTTTATGTTCAAAATTTAGTGAAGAGTTCTTTGATTTACTTATTTATTCTTGATGTACTTCCAAAATACTTTCCTCCTCGTTTTGTGTTCAGAATTCATATGTACTTGATTAGAAAAAAGTATTTACTGCATTTTTAATACTGAATTTGATATTCAAACTCTAGAATATGAAAGGTGCCATAACAGCCTCATAACATTGTATGCATGGAGCTTTGTTTATTAAATGCCATGTGCATCTCAAAATCTGCCTTCGGTACATAAGTTATAGCTTGTCCTTATCAGGATTCCAAAAAGAAAAAGTAGTGTGATGTGTAAGAACAAGAAGAACTTGTCAAATCTGTAAATGATTTTTTGATCTTGTGAAATCCTGACTTCTCCGTCATTCATTGCAAAACTACTCTGATGTTATTGCGCAAAAATTTCACCACATGAAATGCAATTATGATTTTCACTATATGTTTATGATCATACTTAGATGTAGTTTAGCAAAAACCTTCAATTCAGATCTTACATTTGTTTGTAAGGGTCTGTAAGCATTCTAATAGCCTCCTTTCCCTAAATGAGCAAATAATCTTTGGTGAAACTGGTCCCAACGTGTAAAATTGAAAAAAAAAAAAAAAGGTAAAATAGGGTCACTGGATATATGTGGAAGAGGTCTGTTCTGGCACTGAATGCCTCAAAAGTTTACCAGGTTAAGAACAGGGTGAAAATTTCAAAGCAGTTATTTCAATAGTTTAAAACACTTGTTGAAAACAGAATCTTGCTTTTTTTTAATCTTAATAAATCTTGAGCAGTGGAGTTTAGCTGGCATAGTAGTATGCAGGAAAAAGTTGGTGTGACGTGGAAATCTAGCAGAAATGCATATTTATTAGCTTTTTATTTATCAGTTTAGAGAAAGGATAATATATGTTGAAGTACAAACTACATATCATAACTAAACAATGTTGATTAGAATCTGATACTTCATGTGCAGTCTGTAGTATAATTCAACAAATAAGCCAAACTTCAAATATATCAGGAAAAATCACAAGTACTCTGGGATCACAGAAACAAAAGGGTGATATTTTATCAATTAAGAACCCACCTGTTTGTCAAGTGCTTACCTCCAGTTTTTATCTCCACCTGGCAAAAGTTCTTAATTTTAATTTTTGAGCTAAATTATTTTGTTCACACAGGAACAGCAGTACAGTATAATGAGAACTGCCAAGGTTGTTCTACTCCTCAGAATAATGCAGTTTACAAAGCCCAGGAGAAAGATGTGGAAGCAAGATATAAAGCATGATCAGGCAAAGAGATTTATCAGAGGTATGAGCTCTCAAAAAAAATCTGACTAACAAGAATTCCTGATTCTCTTCAGCATACATTGAAACACCAATAGTTTTGGTGTATCCCTGTTAGCCTACCTTGACATATATAGGACCAGACCTGTCTTTAAACAAAAAGTAATAAGGTTCCATGAGTTCAATAAGGTTTATCCTTTAAAATGTAAGCTTAATCTCTTTCTTACCTTAGGAGGTAGTGATGGGCTCTTGAAAGGACTCAGGGCCATTCTGTGTTATTTTTCTGCCAGCACCACATAAAGACCTAAATCCTTCTGACTTCTGACAACTGAAATGAAATGCACATTGCAGTACACATATTGTTTAGCACTTTGACAAAATAAACTAAGAGGTTGCTGTTGCACCAGCAGAAGTAATACACACCCCAGAAAATCACAGTTTCTTTGCCAAAGGATGCTTTGTATTCAGAAAAATTCCAATGTCATGGATAAAAATCACTCTGTAGAGAAATGTTTCACAGGGCAGAGCTGTGCTAGGACAGACAAATGTAAGAAAGCACTCAAGGTCTTGTTTCCAACCTTCAAATAGATTTCACTTTTGCAGGAAACATCTACCTCACCTGCACAAAAAAAAAAAAAAAAACAAAAAACAAAAGGAAATTAAGGCTTGGCTACTGTACCAATTGCTGCATCACTCACCAAAGGGAAGTGACTGTCAGCTTGACAGCTCCTCCATCGCAACTGGCAATATGTGCTAACCAAAAATCCCCCAAGGTATCATTTCAAGGAGAAGGAAAGAAAATATTCCTGTCATTGAAGGCACACAGTTGAGTTATAACTCAGTTGCAAGGAGTTTATCTCTCAGGATTCCCCCTCCAGCATCTTTATCTCTTGGATGCAGAAGTGAATTCTGCTTTCTGTTTTTACAAAGATGAAGTCCGTGAGGATGTACATGGGCTGAGCTTAAACCACAACAGCATGGTAGCACATGTTGCTTCAAAAGCCATTCTTGGACTGCATAGAGGGCATTGCTACAGAAGTCATAGTCTCTTGATTCTATGCCCGTAAGTCCTGCCTTTACTTACAAAGCTATTCTAGCAGATAGCAAATCTGTGAAATGTCTGCAGATACATTTGTGTGTGTACATGACAAAAGAGTCACAACTGAGTTCCTTTTACTTCTACTGCAGCCTTCTACAGATTCTATTCTTTACTACTTAAGCTGAGATATGACGCTTTTGTCCTTAAAGAAATAAAAAAAAATTAATCCTGTCCATTATAAGCAGCCTTAACTGTCTGCTTTGAAGGATGAAGTTTGGTCATAAGACGATTAAACATCCTTAACCTGACATTAAAACAACTGCATAGGTTCCCAAATCTTGTTATCAGTGGCAGACAAAAGAGTTACATCTAACTAAAAAATTCGGTCTTTAGAATCTGGCAAATACTATTATACAAGATAGGTCTGACGGTTACAACATTTTGGTCATGTGCATTCCCTATTTCAAACTGTACATTCCAGTATAAGGAGTGACATCTAGCTTTACTGCTCATAGAGCTTACCTATCCTGATGAAATAGTTATTAAAATTTTTATTCTGTTCACTTCTAAAGAGTGCTGCAATAACATTCACAATAAAATGGCACAAATGAGAACAATGAGTTCGATACTAAAATATTTGATTACTGCTCATTCACAGGAAGAAAATACCTTGACAATGGTTGTAGGCTGACAATGGTTTTACTACATCTCCAGTGTATTACTTTAATGACACTGTACCAGTTCAAGAACATAAAAGCATTTTTGATAAGTATTTAATTTGTTTGGGAAACTGAATGAATAATCATTGGCATCTGTCATTACCAGTCAATGTTATTTAATCTAGCTATTTAAAAGGCAAAACACCAGTATAATGCTGGTAATAGATGCTTACACCTGTGCTTTTGTTAATGTTTGGCCTGGTGATGTCTCTCTTTATTCATAGCTTTAGTGTTGAATGAGACTAAAATCTACTCATAATGAAATGCTGATGAAATTTAACGTGGATCATGCTGTTAGACCTCTAACGTGCAAATAATAAACATTTCCTTTTTCTTGTGAATAATTGCATTAGAGGATACTTATACTCTATGTATTTCAAGTGTCATGCAAAAACATACATTTTGTTAGGTTATCAAAGAACTCCTACCACGGAGCATCTAAATAACCTTCTGACACAGTGAAGAAATAAAGAATACTGTAAGAAAAGACATCATGGGTAAAAGTGACTACATGTGGCTATTTATTACAAGGTAGTACACAGGCATTCTAACAATTATATTGAACATCTTTTACATGTTTAAACTTCTTTTAAATATCCACCTCTAAATCTCTTTGTAAGCTTTCAGTTGAGTCATTTTGTTGGCAAGATCATATGCTACGCCATCATCTGAAAGATTTAGGGAGATATTTAAAGTAAAAATATCCCCATCAATTATAACATGAAAAAAATAAGCAATGTAAATGGTCAAACTTTTATTACTCAATAAACAATTCTCTGAAGTTAGCCATCTCAAATAAACTGTGAAAGGCGGGGTTTTTTTGCACGTTTAGTAGTTTATGCATGGCTGGTTTAAGTTACAATGTATGTAACAACTGGGTTTTTTTAGGTGTTTGCTATTAATGTAACGTGAACTGTTCATCTGAAACATAACATCTTTCTAATAACTGCCATTAAGAAAACCAAAACCTATTAAAACCAGTAACAGCCCTGAGGAAAAAGTATTATTTTGCGTAAGATACATTTACATGTTTACATAAGTGAGAATCTTCAAATGAGTTTAAACTTAGGAAGAACAGCATGGATTTCCAATCTGTACAAGCAAACCCTTCAGTTATATAAATATTTGTGAACAGACAAAAATGAGATGCTAAAAATATTGTGTTTCCCAAATGTTTAACAGAGTGGGTGTAGTGTGTAAGAAAGTCCTTTGTTTTTCTGGTTTGCTGGTATCATTTCAAGCTGCCAACTCTACAGCAATGAATACTGAACAGCAGAGTCCAGGCCACATTAGATTATATCATTTTAAGATTGTCTGCATAGTACATTGGTATACAGAAGACAAATGGCTTCCTTGTACAGTCGTATGTTGGAATTGAAAGGTGTATAAAAGAGCTTTTCTACTTATTAAAGGGACTGCTTGGAGTAGAAGATCCTATTCCAAAGCGCAATAAGAGGCTATGGACCTCTCCCTGGGTACCTTGGGGAAATCACTCAACTGTACAAAAATGAAATCTAGAGACAGACAGATCTACAATCTGACTCCTGTCTTTTAGGCCAGGGTAGCAACTGTTTCTGTTTAGCAGCCATCAGACCTCAAAAATGTACTAAAAAGGTGTGCAGGTCACCTGTTCTTTACAAAGAGCAAGGGAAGTCCCTCTTGTCCTTTTCCCAAGGTGACAATTTGCTATTCTAAAAACTGTCATCTCTTTTATCCCTTTTCTTTTTTTTTTTTTTAGATGATTTTGAGTTTGAGCCTGTAAATTAAGGGTAGTTTCTTGAATTTGTATGGGAGTATTATCACACTGATATTTCAAATATTGCCTAAATCACCTTAAAGCCCTGTAAGCAGTAGCCTGAGCACACAGCAACTACAAGGAGTAATGAGGTTCACATAGCTGTTCATACACAACTCTGTCCTTTGTGGTTTTGTAATAAATAATTATATACATAGAGAAAGCCATCTATATGGCTGCTTATTTTGCACAATGCAAAACAACCTTAAGAAAAATGGTAACCAGGAAAATCACCAAATGCCAATATTTCTGATTCTGAGAGATAAATCTTGCACTCTTTAAAATTAGAGGCAATTTATTTGTTGATATCAGTGGGATGATATCTTTTAAATAAGAATGTGATTCACTGCGTACTCTTCCATGACAGCATACAGTTGTTTACCTCTTTATCTTTAAATGTCAGGTTGTTAGTATTCATTTTTAAGGTAAATGAGAATCATCTTTCTCCTTCTCTGCTCATGTATACAGATAGTTCCATTCCTGAATTCTCTGTCACGATATATGTGTTTATTCTTGTAACATTGACATGGGGTCAGGGAAGTACTCTTATTCTCAGAAGCACCAATTAAGAGAATCCCAAGGATGCTAAAAGACCTACCCTCTCTTCCAGGTCCCTTTTTGTAGGTCTGTAGCTATGTCACTGACACGAGGTGAATAAGTACACATGTGCAGGTCCAGGGTTTTATCAGCAGAGCATCTTGCCTTCCCTTTACTCTTTAGCCACAACCTCAATAATACCAAGGGATCAAAAAAATAGAAAGCTTTTCTAGGAATGGAATGATGTTTCCAGACTGCTAAGTCACCAGTAAGTCCCTTCAATAGCAAAAGAAATACATTTATCCAATTAGTCCTGAAAGTAAACAGCTCCATGACAAAAAAATTACACAGTGGTACAGCAACTCACATTCCCTGCCCCACAGTGACAGCATCTTAGAAGCTCCTTATGATAAAGAATATCTGAAAGCATGTGAGTATCTATGGGAATCAGTGCACAGTAAATTTCTTTAAGTTTTTTCATAGGATATTAAGTAAAATTTTCTACAAGTCTAAAATGCATTTCCACATGGAAAATAAAACCCTGTCGCATTCTGTAGAATTTTGTAGCTCTATTAAAAGCCTATAAAATTTATAAGTTTCTGAAAAAAATCCTTCCATAACATTTTTAACTATAATTTTTAACTAACATTTTTATTAACATAACTTATTATATATAATATTAACATTTATATTAACATTACTAACATTTTTCTAAGCAAGGCAAAATAATGATTCAGACCAAAAAAAAAAAAAAAAAAGAGATTTTCTCAAAGTGAGACTAATGAGACAAAAATATTAAGTCCCTTTCATCTTCATTTTCTGAAGTCTACTGAAAAATATGAACCTTCCAAGTCTTTTACACTAAACTTTTTTTCAGTGAAGCTATCATATAAAGCAGAAAAATAGTACAACAGGAAAGGAAAGGAATAATGTATGTCACAGCTGTCGCAGGAAAGATTCCTAAGTCTTGCAGTTTTAGGAACTATTTAATAATTTTTTGTGCTGTGTAAATGAGTAGAAAATGTAGACACTATTCCTGAATTAATCTTTGATTAATCTTCCATTGATAATAACCCAGACTAATATCCCATTGAAGTATTTTTCTTCCACTTTCCCCTGAGCTTCCAGTAAGATTGATGTGTGAATATAGCATGTTAGCTTACTTGGCTTCACAATGGTCATACTTGGAGGCAAATTATTAATGTTTATAAAGAAACTGTGGTAGCAGAAGGCTCTGTGTTGGATTCCCTGTCTAGGAACAGATTTCTAAGTCTGGAACAAAGGCAAATACTCCAAAATGTTCAATTTTTGAGTGTCCCAACATTCAACACTGGAAACCAGTGGCAGCAGTTTCACAGTTTTTGGCCTGAGTACATCCACACCTTTGAAAATTCTACCAGCATTAGGATCCCTCTTAAAATGTACTGATATTTACCTTGTACATCTTCCCTGAACATCTCCAGAGCATGACCTGGCAGCAACCACAGGTCCGTTCTTTATAACTGTACTAACCTTCTCAGGCTGGGTGTCAGTTTTCCTTTGCCTGTGCTTGTATCAAAACATCTGTCATTTCCAGATGTGCTTATCCTAACTATTTCATTCGGTTTGTGCTGTGATGTGAACCAACTAGGAAAGCAGGTGTTGTCAGACTGCTCCTGTTTCCACTGAAGTTTAGAGCTGAGAATAAAGCCATGTGAATCACTGAGACACAGCAGCTTGAACCTGGACAGTACCTCACATGCCTCTCTGGCTATAGGGAATAATCATCAGTGCATCATCCACCTGACTAATGCATGGTGTCACCACTCCTATATTTCCTCTACAAAGATAGCAATATGTGTTCTGGGGTCACATGCTATCTGCAATGAGTTTTTAACCTGGACCACAATGTGCTCCTGTCTCTCAGACTCTGATGCAGTTTATGGGGGCAGTCCTGTGTTCACCATGTGGGGAAACAACACACAGTTAAAACACCTCTTTGCTCCTTGGTTTCTGACTAAGGCCCCTCAGACACATTAAGTGTATTGATCGATTTGTCATCAGGAAGATGAAAAATGGTTTATAGCTCTACACTTTGTCCCCCTGGCTTCAGTGGGACTAAGTGGTTGAGCTGATTCTTCACTATTTAAGTCAGATACTGTGGAACAGGGAAATGTGTGCTACAAGCAAGGGCGTAGTTCTGCAGTCACTCAGTCTAACTGATTGCATGACGGGTCATGGCCAGATTAGTTTTCCAACCTAAATTCTTTTATTGCTTGAAAGAAATGAATCTAAAGCAGAAACCAGTATCTATTCTCTAGATATAGATTTATTTTCTGCTTTGCAGTTCTCAGGAATACCTCCTGAAATGGTGAACTTTTCTAAATGTCAGTTAAAAGGTTCTCTAATTTCTTTGCTCCCTTCCTAAAACTAATGCATGTGTGCGCTCTTTGGGCCTGTTGTGGCTTTAGCTTACCCTGCCTGGCCAGTCTGTGAGCAACTCCTCAGTCCACACTTCTGTCCGCTAATATTATCGTTTATGCTTTCACTGCTGCCTTTCAAAGATTGACCCCTGACTTCATCATAAAAGAAAAGGAATGTTTTACTGATCAATTGAGAGTTGACATAAATTTTTTGTAAATTTTAGAAGCTTGTGTTTTCTTTCATTTATTGAGTGTACATGGATTTGAATATTTCTTACCTTTGAGATTTCAATTTCAGTTTGTCTTTTACTGACTTTTATCTCCTTTTACTACTTCTTAAAAATCTCTTGGTTGCCTTCAGTGCTTTGTGTCTCCTTTGTTTCTAATGGCATTTGCATACGTCTGTCTCTTAAGATGTGGCAGAACAAAGACACTATATGCAGGGTGTCAATATAAAAAGACATTATAAATAAACAATATACCTTCTCTTTCTTTTCTTTTTTCCCTTCATTGATAACTTGGACATTGTGAGAACAGAATTGGTTTCTGAGGAAAATAAAGAGTTTTGTTCTAGTGGTAGGGAAGGAACACTGCCTGGAAATTTTGTGTTAATAACAATTCCTGAATCAAGAGGGTTGAAGTCATTAAAAAAAGTGCAGTGTAAAAAACTGAAAGGAATCTCCATTCTTATCCATGTGATCCTGACACTTCAATGACACCACTTTTCTATTTATATGAAATACATACACATTTGTTTGGCATCTCGATTGAATTTGATTCCTTCTCCCTCTTTTGGAAAGATGAGGCAGAATCAAAGTTTAGAAACTAAGTCATGGGTGAGTGTCTTAAAGTGGAAACAATGCTGTTCCCCTCAACCAGGACTTCTAAAACAAAGCTAGAAAAAATATAGGCCAAAGACCCATTGTAAGAATGTATTCCAGAACATAGTTTAGGCAACCTCACAGGTGTTCCCCAACTGTGAGAGGAAACATCAAAAGATCTTGCAAGACATATGCTTCTGTACATGTTTTGTCATGTTTGTCTCTAATCCTTAGGATGCCACAGTAACTTGTTTTCTGCAGCTGCCATCCTCATCTGTGTTATTGAGTACTCACTTGTGTGAATAATTTTCCATAGGCTCTGCGAAAGTTAGCATAAACTTCTGTTTATGTTGCTGGCACCCACTGTGCCAGTCTCCAGGTGATATAAGACTGCTAAACCACACAGAGATCACAGACTTAATTTTTATGTCTATGATTGAGCAATATCACGGAAATGAATGGCACACACCCTGATCAATATGAATGCACAAGCAAAAATACAGGTTCTGCAATCTGGCTCTGAGCTGTTTGCAGGTTTTTTGGCAGCTGAATCATACAATCACAGATTAGTTTGGGTTGGAAAGACCTTAAGATCGTTTAGTTCCAACCCCTCTGCCATGAGCAAGGACACCTCACACTAAACCATGTCGCCCAAGGCTCTGTCCAACCTGACCTTGAGCACTGCCAGCAATGGAGCAGACACAGCTTCCTTGGGCAGTGCCTCACCACCCTTACAGGAAAGAATTTCTTCCTCATATCCTATCTAAACTTTTCTTTAAGTTTGAACCCGTTACCCCTTGTCCTATCACTATAATCCCTAATGAAGAGTCCCTCCTGTCATGGGCTCAGCAGTAGCAGTCATTTTTAGTCCTTTGTAGTAACTGGTGCAGCGCTGTGTTTTTGACTTTTGGCCTGGGAGCAGTGCTGATAACAACAGTGGTTTTAGTTATGGCTTAGTGATGTTTGGTCTGGCAAAGGACTTTCAGAGCCTCATGCTCTGCCAGGGAGGAGGGGGAG
>JAOEHY010008382.1:0-27944 GCA_025447955.1 Psilopsiagon aurifrons | reverse complement strand
CTTCAGATACTGGAAGGCTGTTATGAGGTCTCCATGCAGCCTTCCCTTCTCCAGGCTGAACAGCCCCAACTTTCTCATCTCCTACATTAACAACCAGATTTAGGGATAAAACTACTTTTCACAGTTCACTTTCTTCAAAGATCAGAGACAAGCCCTCAACAGGTAATTGGGTCCTTATTAGTTTGAGAACCTTCTGTTCAACTAATTGATATTCAATAAATATGGCATGCTTAATGAAAATAGAGATGATATATTGGCACTTTCATGTAACATCCAGTTTCTTTGATGTAGGCTGGCTTGCTGGGATATTAAAATTAGAACTGAGACAAGTTGCAAGCTTCACACACTGAAAACTTGCTGTAGCTCTCATTTAAGAACACTTTATGAAATAATTAATGTTGTTTTCATGTGAAAAATTTACCAGAGTAAGCCACCAACATGATTTTCCAAATAGACATATACAGAAATAATGAGATTTGCAAGGAAGCTTGTATCTGTAGCCACCAAGCGTGGTTGAACTTCTGAGGCAGTGTGCTCACTGGTATCCCTGGTACCATTCCTGGTTATTCTCCATGGTCGCAGGAGATCCCATCTTTACTTAAAACAGACTTTTAAGTTTCTCACTCCTTTCCCTAAGTCTCATTTCTTTCTTTTCTTACCCATTTCAGTCCCACAGTTTACATATTCAGGAAGAAAACCACAAATAGCTCTGAGAATATAATATGAATAAGAATGTAGCATAACTGATTTATATTTAAGATTATACCTATAATTAACCTCTGATCTTCAATAAACATGCTGTCCTTTTACAGGCTTGTATTTTAAAGGCTGCTTTTTGCTAAGTCTGGGCATATCTTTACCTCTTCATTTAACCACACAAGTGTGGGTATATGAAATACACATTGTATATCACACTGCTTTGTGATTTGAAGATACAGAAAACCTTCACAGTAGTATCTGTGCCATGAGTGGCTGCTGAAGGAAGAGATGCACTCTTATTTACATGCAGTGTGGCCCTTTGGGAGTCATGTTCTGGTATCTGTGCTGAGACTGCTGAAGGATGGGACAGGCTGGAAGCCTCTGTGTTCAACAGCTGATGTAGAGAGTGAAAATAAAACAAACTATGTTAGGAAAATATTCACACTTTCAGATTACTGTAAAGGATTCACAATTTCTGTCTTTGGCCATCTGATAATATTACATGTAGTCTTAAATAAAGTGGTGAATATTTTATGGAAGGAATAGCTTTTATCTATTTAGATAGCACTCAGTATTATAATCTTTGAAGAACTATTTTAAAGGTCTTTTTCATAACACAGATAATAAGGGGATAATGAAGAGAGTAACTGGTTTATATAATATTCTTTCCCTGTCTGACAAATAACTAAGCACCAGAAATTCGCTTGGTTGGCCCCATACCCCTTACATACGAATATGATGTATATCACCCCTTCCTCCAGATACTGCTTAAGATTATCAGCGACCAGGACAGCTCCTCAGGACAGGTCACAAGTGTTCTTCAGACTCTTGCATTACTTTGAATCCTGATGTCTTCTCCAGATATAAGATTAGGAGCCCTAAAAGGTGACAGGTTCTTGTCACCCACTAGAATACTCATTGGCTTTGAGATTATGATTTGGTCTTTGAAGCTTTAAATGAAGCACTACCAAACTTCAGGAAAAACCCCAGGGCTTGGGAAGAAAGAGGTGCCAGATTGCTCAAGCAGCAATCAATTTCAAACCACTGGCATTTAAAAAAAAAGTCATATAAGCAGCTTAAAATTTGAACTGTTCACCTGCCAAGGAACAAACTGAAAACTTTAATCCTTATTGCATCATCTGTAGATGTTCTCAGGGGGGTAAGAAAAAAGTGCACAAATGCTTCTGTAATCGTGACATACAAATCGGCACAGCTCACTGACCCTCAAACCTGTACTGTTCACTGACCCCTTATAGTTTACTGTTCCATAGCATATGTGCTGCAGAAAGCTTGCTTAGTAACTGCCTGTTTTCTACAGCCTATGCTTTCTTAAATGTATTTGCTTGGTATTAAGGCGGGCTGTAAATGTGCCACTCAATTACACAGCAACCAAAAATCCGGCAGCACATATGATGACTGAGCTAACGTTGCTTAGCATGGAAATATCTCACAAACGTAATTCTGCATGTGACACATTAAGGTGTTTGACAATATTGTTTTAAAGCCTACCCAGGGAGAAATAGCCCCATGTTCCCCATGGGGTTTTGGTGGGCACCTGGAGTCCAGCCAGAATCAACCCACAAAAACAGGGAAAAGCAAAGTTTGTGCCACTAATGAACATTCATCTAAATATTTTCTGTTACGTTATAGACCAGAGGGGACTGACATTTTGAAATAACTTATGTTAATAAAAATAACTCATAATTTTTAAGACTTCTGGGCTGTTCTATGCAGATTAGAATTTAAAGAAATAAAACTTAAAATAATTCAGAATTTGAAGAACTAATTATATTCCTATTTTTCTGTTCTCATTATTGAAGATACATCAGCATTTGATAATAGTTTGAAATTATACAGTGCAAAGATATTAACTTTGAAGGTAAATGATATTTCTATACTACAATATTGTGTCACTTTCTATGTACATAGAATACTCCAAATATTGTCATAATGCTCATTGTTGAAATTTATCTTACAGATGCAAGGGGGTGATGAACAATTTGAATACTCAGTTCTCATATTTTTTGTCTGAATTAACTCCATAATTCCCTCCAGGACACAAATGTATGAAGGCAGAGAAAATATTTCAGCTCTGGAGAGCAGTATAGGAAAAAGGCTGAGTATTGCAACTTACGCAAATTTTATCAAATCACAATATTAAATTTTAACATATAAACACATCTAATTTCGACCTGGATGTTTTATTACAAAATGATCTACTTACCTTTGAAATTGATTTATACAATGGCATTCAATAGTATTCAAAGGATAGTCCTTTTGTGTCTCCTAATATTTTAGAAATAATGCATACAAAATACTCCATTTCTTTTGATTAAAGTCTCAAGTTAACTCTTTGTCTTGTATCAGTGGATGAGTTCTATCTTGCAGCCTTGACAGCTTAAAATAGGATTAGTCTAATATTACATTTATGATATTCCTCTAACCTGCTTTGATTTCTAGAGAAGAATCTTTATTAAAGAAACCTGAATCTACTATATTAATACAGAAGTCAGGTATTGTGTCAGTCCGTTCCTCCATTTCAATAGCTGATAATGCATTTTTTAAAGTGTCACAATTAAAACCAAAATTCCTCACTGTGCCTGAGATACTATCCTTGCTTAAACTGCAAATAAGATGAGCTGAACTGTCTCATTCTCAGCAGAATGAAACCTCTATCCTAGAGTAACCCCTTATCTTGAAGGAGGATTAGGAGTTTCTACCTAAAGTATCATTCTAAGATGACGTTGTGGGGAAAAGGAGACAGATGATAAAGATGTTTATATGTCTATATGTTTATATTTGCATAAATACAACCACATATCATCCCTTCCTTTTAGCCCTGTCAGATGAGGAAGAGGTGGAGGTGGGGGGAGCTTTGGACAGACCATATCTGCCTCTGGGCTCCTGAACTAGTGAGTGGCACCCAGGTAGGATGTGCCTGACCATGCTGTCAACTTTCATGCACTGTTCACTTGCTTTATCATTTTTATGGCCAGTTGGATATTTAGTGCACTGTATCACAAAAACAGGAAGTAGCTAAGGATTTACCTGTGTCACCTGAGATACTTCTTGATCACTTTGCCTGTTGGTGTGCATATCTCCATGGGCAGACAGCCTTGTTAATGATACATGTGGTCCAGTTCTGATCATCCATTGTCATCACTTTTCACAGCCTAACAAACACAATATACTTTAGCTATCCAATATGGACTTCCAGTGCATGTGCACTCTTAGTACTCTCTACAGAAGTTTTTACATGATCTCTTACTCCTATTTGATCTTCCACAGCCTCGTCAGGGAGCTTTTGGCAGGAAAATTTCTCAAAGACTATGTGTGTATCTGCTGAGCATGCTCCACCCAGAATCTACAGGAGCAGCAGCAGAGTAGCCCTATAGCACCTCCAAGCCATTAACTAATGTATTAAGCACACACATATAGACATTCAGGCACTTCTGGAGCTCTAAGTGCTTGACTTTCCATCGTATCGTTCTTTTAATACAGTCTATGAAGAAATGGTAAATGCTCAATTCCTGGCAATGTTCAAGGCCAGGATGGACAGAGCCTTAGGTGACATGGTCTAGTGTGAGGCATCCCTGCTCATGGCAGTGGAGTTGGAACTAGACGATCTTAAGGTCTTTTCTAACCCTAACTATTCTATGGTTCTATGTAGGCAGACTTCTGTGTGAAAGGAAACAAATCAAACCTAAATGCTACGGTGGAATTTTTAATCTCTTCTTTCACAGCAAATGCATTAAGCTTCAAGATACCCAGGTGCTAAGAAAACAAGGATTTCTTTCCTGAGGTTTTGCTCACGTATTTTTTGTGAACAGATAGTTACAGCCCAATACATACCATCTTGAAATATAAGACTGCATCAGTCTTGTCAACAGGGGATCAGGAATATGAATCACATTGCCAGCAGACTGGAATTTGTATTAAATGTATCAGTAAGTAGTGTGTTCACATCATGACTCTGCCTGCCAGAAGGCGTGTATTCTCTGTGATGAAGTACGATTTTTCCCATCAGTAAGTCAAAAGCTGGAGCCACTCAGCATTAAATCACTTGAGACCAGACATCTATTAACACATTTAGAAACATGGGAAAACTTTTCCAATATGCTGTGATAGCTAGCAGATGATTTATTCTTATTATCTGTTCAAAAGTAGTGGTCTAGATAATAACTGAACTCAGGAATAAGCTAAGGAATATAGGACCAGCATCTTAAAGCAACAGTTTTGGTTTAATATATACACAGCTAAAAGTACAACCATGAAAGACATTTTTAATGCTTAGTGTCAAAATTCATCTTTGGGTAGCTTCATGAATTCCAATGCACAGAACAATAACCTTGGAACCAAAAAAGCATATCTATATCTTCTTAGCTAAATAAAATAGTAACATCGGAGACAAAAGTTGCATTCGTTATTAAAATTGTGCTTTATATATTATTTCAGCTTCAGATCTGGTCTATATATGTAGCACTGCGAAAAGTTTATGTTTTGTTTCAAAACTTCTTCTAAGTGATATACTCACTTCATTTAAATTACAATCGTGATGATGATGATGACAAGAATATCAAGGCTTTCTTGTGTCTGGTTTTAATATCCATTGCTGTGTCAATTCTCCTGAGAAGTGGTTACTGGGATGTAAGGTGATGTCTGTCTCTGGTTATAGCCAACTCCCCAGACACAATTTCCAGAGATCTTAAAGGTCGAATATTTTTGTTCAGCATTTTTTCAAACTTCTTTTCCAAATAGCATTGAAATGTTTCCTCCACAGGGTTTTACTGACTCCTGTGTTGTTAACACAGAATCTAGGATAATTCTTGCTTAAATAAACATACAATTTTAACAGTTTTTTGTAAGTATATTGAAATGGATGCAAGAAACATAAATCCACAATTCTAAAGGTCTTTCAGAGTGTTAGTCATGATATATAAAAGCATTTTATAAATGCAATAGCACTTGCATATGTTTGCACTGCACCTCTAGGGCAACATTTGGATAGAAATTCAAGAGCCTTTAGATAGAGTTTCACTGCCTTCAAAATTCGCAATGGAACGATGATAGAACAGGTACTGGTGGAAAGTATAAGCTAGTCTGCTGTGTTGGCAAGAAAAATAGCAAGAGGGAGTGGGCATAGCCCTTTTAGTTTCACTCAAAGCCTATTCTGTCTTTCATTCCTGAAAAAGTGAAGCACAAAGTAATGGAAGCTTTAAAGAGGGCTTGTAAAGATATTCAGAAATTGCCTTCTCAATAAGATGACTCCCAGCAAGTCCTGAACTGACAATAGCAGGAGCATCATACAAGCCCAAGAGAAAGACACAGCTTCTGCCCTTTTGGTGCAGAAAGGCAAAGTGAAGAGAACTTGGGGTACCACTGCAAGAGGTTAGACAAGCAGAGTTTGGGAACGGTACTGCAGATCATGAGGATCTACCTGTGACCATGAGAGCACAGAGACCTCTGGCGTTGTGCACACATAGGACTGAAGAGATGGGTATTGGGATGGCAGTTGGAGTTTTGATGTGGTAACATGAATTACATCAGGTTTATTTCTGAGTTTCTAACAGTGTGATTTCCTGTACTCAAATCTATATGGATCACTTAACACCGCACTAAATGAATTATTTCTGACTGCCTTACTGTAAGTAATACAATTCCCATTTGAACTGCTTTCCTTTGCAGACCTGCTTCGCTGCACGTATGAATCATCTGTTTCACAGCCATGGCTGTTTCCTGTAGATACCCAGGGCATTCAGGGCCAAACCCCTACTTTATGAAGACAGAACATGGTATGCTGTTTCTGTTTTTTTTTTCGTTTCCCTTTTTCTCTGAGAAATCCAACCCAAACTGGATTTGACTGAAATAACTGAATAGCTGGATCATCTTACTTTCCCTTTGTCTGCTCCTGATACTCTTCAGCCAAGAATAGCTAACATTCACAAGTTCTTGAGAATACTTTTATCCTGACCATGTGTTTGGGAACTAGACAATACAGCCATGTCTGCATGCCATGCCTGCCTCACATAATAAACTCTCCCAGTTCCAGCTTGGGTCTCCACATCACACTGCCCGTCTTCCGCCAACAGTGCAAAGATAGGAGCAGTTTATTCGATTCAATAACCAGTTAACATTGTCAAAACCAAGTGATCAAAGTGAAATTGGCAGGACATTAGTTTGGCACCATCTGTAAAATTTTGTCAGCATCATTTCAGTGAAAGATTAAAGAGATTATCGCCTGACACCCCTGACTTCAGCATTCACTAGCAACAAGTATTGGAACTAGGACTGGCTGTGAAAATACAGCAGCAGTTCTGTAGAACAACGTTATCATCAAAATATACTGTAAAGAATGCAAAACACATGTTGGGATTTTCCTTTTGTTCTGTAGGGTTTGTTTTTTTCTGTAACAAATCTATACAGAATTGGTAGATTTCATTGTCTTTGATCTTATCTGCACTGCAAAACATAAACCAACATTTTTTAAGAGAGAAGCTAATTCTTTTTCCTAATCTGTGCCTTTCCCATGTAGTAACAAACCCCTGGAAAGTAAAAAAAAGACCAACCACCAAACCACTCAGACAAACAGAAACTACTGCAGTGCCAGGACCAACAACATAGCCATTCACCTCCAGAATGTGAACTAGTATGCTATGTATTATCCTGCTCAGAAATGATTTGTGTGAAAAAACAGAATCTAGACATCATTGAGGAAGGCTTTCATCTCATAATTGGATTTTCTTATTTGCATGTGTTTCCACAGTGCCTTCAGGGACTTGCACCTTCGAGTTTCTGATTCTTCTATATGGATTAAACACCCTGGCCAGACTAGTGATGTCTCACAGCATGTCTCTTAATGAGACACTGAAAATGCCTACTGGAAGTCTAAGTAACAAAGAATTGGTAAAGCTATAGTCCATCTGAAGAATCAAAATATATAGGAAAACAATGGCATGACATATCCAAACCACAGCTTGCAAGAAAACCAATGGCTAAATTTACACAGAGAAAAAATTCATTATATTTTTAATGTAATTTTCTTAAGAAGAAAAACCCTGTTAAAGGACACTTTATTTAAAAAAAAAAAGAGTTATCAAAATGAAATTTCCATCATTTGAGAATGAATTTTGACACAAAATTGTGGACCAGAATCAAACTCCTCATTGAGTGTGTTTGTCAGGGATCAGTGTTGCCCAAGGGGCAGGGAGGGCAGGCCATGCAGGATAATGACTTATAATGACTTACAAGTAAAAAATGCAGCCCAATGCACTTTCCTGGGAAAAAAAAAAAAAGCGGGAATATCTGTGTTCAAATACCTCCTGGTGGACTGAAACTAAAATTGTCCATAGCCTGTAGTCTGACGCTGTGGTTGAGTAACCTTTATTTTTCGTCTTAACAGCAGGACAGATCTCAGGGGAAAGAAAATTAGAAAGGAAGCACTTGAGAAACAAAAATATTGTTGTTTTCAACATTACAGACAGCGACTATTCATTATGGAACTTCAGAAGTTCTGGCACTTCAGTCATTACATGATCAAAATATCTGAAATATGGACAGTTAATAGCGCTCTCAGACTTTAACAGAACACACTGAGCCACTGGTATTTGAGAAATTAAGCTCTACCAAATTATTTATAGAGCCACTAACAAATATGTGAGCAATGCAGAAGTCTAAGTAGTAGAAGTTATACATTTTAAATGTCAGAGGACAGATCAGGGGTGTAAAATGGCAGAGTTCCACTGCAGACTTTGAGCAGCATTCTGACTTGCATTGGTTCTGGATCTGGATGACTATTTACACACAATTTAAATGACTGTTTTCCTTCCAAATGTATAGCTTTTGAGGCTTTCAATGTGTTTTGCTGCAAATCCAGTTGTACAATGACACAGGTAATTCCTTGAAGCGTTTCTATTTACAGTTCTTTTCCACACTACATATTTTAATATGTAACTAACTGCAATCAAAGGAAGCAGAAAAACAAAATCTCACCATTAATCATTTAATTAGGTCACAAGGGAGAACCTGAGTGCTAATTTGACTGAAAGTATTAGGAAGTCAGTGGCTGAATATCACAAATACCCTATCAATAGTATGGATTGCATCTTGGATGTTCATATCCCAGATGAGAACATTGTCATTTCAGTTACAGAATTACTCTGACAGAGCGCATGTGGGGTAGAAATAACAACTATCAATTGAAGAGAGGGGAGGAAAAATCAAACAAACAAAACCAACATAACAAAAACAGCAAGAAAAAAGTATCAATTGCAATTATAAAAGGAGACTTCATACTGACTCTTCCCATTCCTGTCACGCTCTGGTACCACCTTCACCCACCTTCTTCCTCGTCCTAATTTTCAGAGATCTGTTCTTCTTGCCAGCCAGACTGGGACACTAGCTTTACCCATGATAAAGAATAGCAATATTTGGTTCATACCCCTATCTGTTCTAATTATACAGGGCACAGAAGTGACATCATATTCAGCAGACATTAATCTGAAGTGTAAGTATTCATTGTACAGCAACACTTCTTACAATCCAATCACTGTTTAGCTTAAATCAATATTTTTTGAATAAAATTTAAAGACTATTACACTCCCCACACTTTTATAGCTTTTCCATTGAAATTTGAGATTGCTAGCATTCACAAAAATGAAATGTGCATAGTACTGATGAAACATGCTATAAGGTAGGCAGATGATAAGCAAGTATTACCAAGAATCTCTGTGAATGCAGCTCTAGCCTCACCTGGAAGAGCCTGATATTCCTTCCATACTCCTCTGATTAGATTGCAGGCACTGAAAGGGATTAAATAGCTACCTGCAGAAAACACCCACAAGTTAGCAAGCAATCAGCATTTTGAGATAAAACTACGCAGATTTATCATGAAGGGGAAGTAATCGAATTTGAACCTGAAGGGATTCTAAGCATACTCTGTCAATAAATTGCATGCCAGGGCAAATGGGTCTGAATACCAAAAGAAAGTGTACATTCCTAGAGCCCATTTCTGTTTAAAGTATGTATACATGTGTGTATTGAGGGAAGAGGGAGTCAGTTAACTCCTTGCACATCAGGGAATACATAGAAGATCAAATGCCATAATGTGAAGCCAGAATCCTGAACTGCTACTCTGCTGATGGTACCTGTGATCCACAATGGCATCTGAAACAGAAGTAGGTATTCATTGTCACAAGAACATCAAATTCCTTTTCTTTTTTTAATGAAATAATGCTGCTTGGCATTTTATAAATGTACATAAGGAGTTAATTCAAAGCATGTATTGATAATGGTTGGCAAAGGATTTTCCTGACTTTCTGCTGCCTTCTCAAGATTGCCAGACTGCTCCCCAGTCACATAAGAATGATGAACAATTCATGGTTCAACTGGAAAACATATTCAAGCCTAAGTATGCCAGATTTTCCAATTATGCTTTAATTTGTTGGACCAGTTAGTTGTAAAATTTTACTTAGAAACCCAGAATCAGAGAAGGGAAAGTACTTCAGGACAAAAAATATAAAAGATACTTTTCATATCTCTATCAGTCTTTACAAGAATTCACTCTGATAACATAGTGGTGTCAGCCTCAGTCAGGCTTGTACAACACAGAAACTTCCTGTATATGTTACAGAACTGCAGAGAAACATATTTATACAACAAAAGACAATTTCCCAGCTTCTTTATCCACAAAACATGGGATGGTGGTAAAACACTAATGTCTTGTGAATATAGCAAATATAATGTAAACAGAACCACAAAAAGCATTCAACATTTATGCAGCAGTACTGTTTTCCTCAGGGTCTCTGTCTACGAGATGAATGCTTCCCGTGATCGCTGACTCCTCTTGAGCCGAGGTGTTCTCTACCTGCTTATTTGTGCAATATGGAATGTGGCCACAAAAATACATGTAAATCCAGGGGTTGGTACAGCTATTTAAATTGCCAAGGAGCATGATAATGGTGAATGCCGAACCTAGAATGAAACAGTTAAAGGAATAACAGAGTCAATAAAGCACTAGTAACATTTTCATAGTCTGCTGCTTTCTGGTATACTTGTTCATATATTAATCTAGTAGGAAGAAATTCCCATTTATTCAGTGAAATTTTTACCTGTTGAAGGTATGAAGCACACCTTATTCTATACATTTCAGAGTTAAATAGTTCCAAATAGCTCTTTTTTGATGCAGCTGCATTAGATTTAAAAGCAATTACTAACCTGCTATACAGATAAATACAGATATAGGTGTTGAAATAAATGTATGTAGAATAAGACTCAAATTCACACTGACAGGAAGAATTCTTAGAACAAAGATCAGAAGATGTGCATTTTTACATCAGGCAGAGCTAGCACCTTTTTTTTTCCTTTGGTTTATATCTTTGAGTTTAGAATAGGTGAACTTAAATAGTCACATACAGAGACCGCCCTTCACAAATAGGTGACAGTATAAGTTTGACAAGATTAATCTTGTTTACAACATGGTATTCTTCGATACCTCTCTCATGTTTGCTTTTTTGCTTTATAAACAGCTGTTTCAGAACTTTTATTTATTTCACAGTGTATTACAGAGATTTCTTCAATATGATTTTGGTTTCAATATTCAAAAAAACCAGATCTCTTACAACATCACTGTTCTATCCAATAAATAAGAAATATTTCTTTTATTACTTGTAATAGTTCATCCTTTTCACCTCAAGAACCAAAAAACCTGAAGCTGTAACATCTAAAACCCCTAAAAGTCTGAACCTTTGATAGAGCAGATGACACTTTTCACTGTGCTGTTCATTAATCTTTAAATCATTAATCACTCAAAACACACAAAATGCACACATATGTTTTGATCACATAACATTAGTTCTCTGAAACTAATATAGTAGATAATCAATGCAGAAATTTCTTTTAATCATACTCAAATTATCACATGTAACTTTTACACAAAAGCAAAGTGCAAATTTAAAGCAGCATAGTAATTTGCTAGCTTGCTATGAAGTTATGAACGAGGATGGAGAGTATCTTACCTTCTGTCACGACACTGGGAAACCACACGGACCACAGCTGTGCAATGAAGAAAGGTGACCAACAGAGAATGTATGCAACAACTGTCACCACTGTCATTTTTACAGTCTTGATCATAGCCTTTGAAATACAGTTCACACTGCTTGCTCGGGATGGCAGAACTTGCTTCTGATTTGTTACTTCATATTCATTCTGGTTTTTGACATACATATTTCTTTTGATTTTTCTGCAAATCTTAACCTGGCATGTGATGAGGATGGCTGAGGGAATGAAGAATATAACTACAAAAATCCAAGTCACATATGCCCTTGGGCCCCATGGCTGAATAAATTCACCCCAACATTCAAATATACCTGGAGATATTTCAGTCTTAGAAAAGATAAATACCTGTGGTAGGCTAAGAAACAATGATATAGACCAGCTGGTGCAAATGGGGATGTTCCAGAGAGCTCTCTTCTTTTGGAAAGTGACCATAGGGTAGCAAACCGCTTGATATCTGTCCACTGTCATGACCACTATCATATAAGTAGAGGCAAACATGCCCAGCAATTGTAGATACTTGATACTTCTGCACAAGAAATCTGGCCCTATGAAAACATCTGTAATATCCCATATGAGTTGAGGCAGCACTTGAAAAAAGGCTACCACTAAGTCAGCAATGCTGAGGTGTAGCATGAACACATACATCCTAGACAGTTTCCTTCTTCTTCGCCACAGCACCAGTATGAGAATAAAATTGCCCACAGACGCTGTCAAAAATATGACCCCCAGTACAGCAATCTCTACTTGAGCTAATTGCTCATCTCTTTCAGGTCTTCCAACAGGATCTGAGTGATTTGTCAAGCTCAGGAATCTGTGAGAAGGACTCTCAGTCTGATGTGTGTTATCCTGCATAGGAAACGAAAAATTCTTCATAGTGCACAGCAGCCACTTACAGGAGCTGCTACTTGCAACTCAGGTTGACAGCTGTGAAGTACTGGCTAGCAAACAGACCAGCCTGGGTTCAGGTTTCAGTATATCTTCAAGCAAATCTTCTCCTGCTTGTGCGAACCACAGCAGTGGGACCTGGATCTTGATAAAATTCTGCCTCTTGCTGGCATGCAAAAAGGCTTTATATAGGCTCCCAGCAGACAGAGCCTTACGTAACTGCAGAGCCCTCGGGTAGGCTGCAGGGAACGCAGCCAAAGGCAGACCGAGCCACACAATTGGGGGAAATATATAAATAAAAGGCAAACTTCAGAGGCTCAACGTAATTCAATTACTCACTTCAGTCAAAGCCTGAACTTGAAAATAGCTGTGGCCAAAATCATACTTAAATGATCCTACTCAAGAGAGTTCTTGCAAATTTTTTTTTACTCAAACCAGAAGTGAACACTTCGGCCGAAGCGAGAGGAATGTTAATATGTAGATGGAAAGTTGGGCCCTGCGCTCAGGCGCATCATAACAGCAATTCTCTAGGCTCCTGGGGCACGACCACATCCTAAATGCAGCAGGGACAAAGAAATGCAATTTTCCATGTTGCCTTCTTTTTTCTTTCCCTTCTCTTTTTTGGAGGCACCTGATTCTAAAAAAAAAATAAATAAAAATAAACAAAAAAAAATTTGACCTGCCCTAAAAATAATGTTTTTATTTCAAGATGGGGTCAAGGCTCAGAGGATTTTTCTCAGCAAAATGAAAAATAACATGTGAAATAAATGACTTTTAATGGGATTGTGAGTCTACTGAGAATTTAATAGAAAAATAAGTGAAAATTCAGTGGGAAATCCAACTGAAGAAAAGGTCTCTACAACAAAACAATTTTCAAGTGTCTCTATTCTACTGTAGTGCTAAAGGTTGGGAGGTCATTTTTCGCTATCTAATCTTTTTTAGTTTTGTGGAGTAAGTTGTATCATGACCACAAGAGTTTCATTGGGTTTTGACCTTCTGCATGACTTTGGCATATTCTTAGTGGCAGATAAAAATAGCAATTTTGATTTAATTTCATTTCTTCTCCCTTAGTCTGCCCCTTTAATCACAAAAGAGAGATTTAATAAAATGAATTAATCTAATATGAAAGATAGCACATATTTGTATGCAATCTTTTTTGGAGCTACAGCACTCATATCCTTTTGTTTACAATTGGGAGACTGGCAATTTGAAGTCTTTCTGAAGAGGAAACTGGTAAGGTTAAAACCATGTCCATGATGCAAGTACACGTATAGTACATAATACTGCACCTACACTGATTAATCACTGTGATCACGACTATGTTATAAAACCAGCTCAGGAATCTCAAAAACAGACTACCATCTCTTTGGCACTGTATGTATCAAGACAGGAGGAGGGCAAATTCATAAACAGGATGCTGAAGTAGACTAAAATGGTTTATAAAACCAGCATGATCTCTTTTCTCTCCTTCTTTCCCCCTTCAATCCCACCATGAGACTGATATTAATACTTTGTCCTGGTTTCAGCTGGGATAGAGCTAATTTTCTTCTTCTTAGTAGCTGGTACAGTGCTGCACTTTGGCTTTAGTCTGGAAACAATGCTGATAATATCCTGATATTTTAGTTGCTTCACAGTAGCACTTACCCTGACCAAGGACTTTTCAGTCTCATGCTCTGCCAGTGAGGAGGGGTTCAAGAAGCCTGGAGGAAGCAGAGACAGGACTCCTGACCCAAACTAGCCAAAGGGGTATTCCATACCACAGCACATCATTCCCAGTATATAAACTGAGAGAAGTTGGTTGGGAGCTACTTACCGCTGCTCAGGAATGAGCTGGACATCAGACAGTGGGTGGTAAGCAATTGTATTGTGCATCACTTTTTTTTTTTGGGGGGGTGCTGGTGATATTTATTCCTCTCTCTCCCCCCCCTCCTCTTCTATAATTATTATTGTTGTTGTTGATGTTATCATCATCATCATTACTATATTTTACTTTAATTATTAAACTGTTCTTATCTCAACCCACAGGTTTCTAGCTTTTTTATGATTCTTCTCCTCATCCCACCAGGGTGGGGAGGGGGTATGCGTAAGCTGGTGCATGGTACTTGGTTGCCACCTGTGGTTAAACCATGACAACCTCACGCAAGGGTCAGTCTATGAGAATAGAACACAGAAAAACTGAACAATCTCAGGAAACCTTGCCACTGACAGCAGCTGTAAGAATCCATAATCCAGATTTGGCTGAACACTGCTGCAGCTGCCTGAGTCTACAACAGCTTTTCTCTAAGACCATGTCGCGAAGAGTATGAATCACAACAATTTAATGTAATATACTGAATAATATTTTCCTAAATAGAAGCTTCATGGAAGACTTCAAGTAGGAAATCTTGATTCTCAAGGTTGTTTCCTTTTAGTTTTCCCCCCACTTCAGGCTCTATCTCAATTAGTAGGAAACAGCATGACAAGACCATAAGGAAACAGATGGATTTGCCTTTACCGTCACACTCCCTTCCCAGCAAATTGAGGAAGAGTAACTGAATTGGCCATAGACCACTATCCCCTGTCAAGTCTGTTAAAAGCAGACACTGAGATGTAGAACAGGCTGGCTGAGCTCCAGTTCTGTCATCAGCTATGCGCTCCAAAATACCTTGACCATGCTCGCTACATGAGTTAACAAAAAGCCAGGTGAGATCTTTACTCTTCCAGCAGAATAGAGGGTAAACATGCACACCTAGGCAGAGCTAGGACTATATGGGTTGAAAAAGGAACATGTTGAATACAAAACTAAGCCCAGGCTCAGGCACTGAAGATAAAAACAAATTTAAATTTAATTATCTGAAAGATGATCAAGGAATTACACATCAAAAGACCAGAATGTGCAATACAAGTCACTGCTGGGATACTACTGGAAGAGTAACAGAATATAGCACCTTGAGCAAGTATTTGTACAATTTTCATAATGTGTAATGTATGGTAGACATATATTTCAGGCAAAGGTGTTTGTCACTTAAACCTAGAATAGTTCAACAGAAGCCCTGGGAACACAGCTCTTCCTAGGCCTACACATGTACACAGCACACAGTGTCTGACCAGCAGACGTGCTATAATAGGTATCAGACCCAGCATGTGGATACAGGTTAAAGGGCAAGCACACTGTGCAACAAGAAGACT
Source organism: Psilopsiagon aurifrons (assembly GCA_025447955.1). NCBI lineage: Eukaryota > Metazoa > Chordata > Aves > Psittaciformes > Psittacidae > Psilopsiagon > Psilopsiagon aurifrons. The sequence goes on along the minus strand of JAOEHY010008382.1, from coordinate 12,140 downwards.
TTGCCATGTTTATAAAAAGGGAGGTGGCTCTCCTTGTACAAATTGTTCTAGTGATGTAAGACTACATCTTGCATATAATCAGTTCAATGTAACTTGATATTTTCATAACTTTGTAATTGTGCCCTTTCCATCTTTTTCATCCACGCTAGCAGACATTCAGGATAATGTTATATTGAAATTTAATCCACTCTGGGACTATAACTTGCTGAGAAAATTAAAAAAGGATAACAGATGAAAATATTTCAGTCCTCTTAGCTGTTCTTTTACTCCAATAGCATCCTTCTCCTGTTGCCTAGCTTTGCTTCATTCCAAATTGTATCTGTCCAAGATAGATTTTTTTTCATAAATTATTTAAGTTCAGTAGTGTGGGAAGGCACATTTTAATTAACTTCTGCTGAATTTATCAGTGTGGGCTCTCTTCTAGTGTTTATTGGTTAGATAGTAGGGAGGGATTCAGCTCACAGATTAAGACTTAAATTTAGATGTCTGCTTAGAATTACAGAATTATACAGCTGCTCAAGAAAGGAACAGCAGTGAATTCATATAATCATGGAATGGTTTGGGTTGGAAGGGACCAGCTCATTGGAAGGGATCAGCTAGTTCCAACTTCCTGTCATGAGCAGGAACCTCTTTCACTAGACCAGGTTGTTCAAAGCCCTGTCCAACCTGGCCTTGTGACCAGTTTACATAGGATTTGTTCAGTCAGATTTTGAAAACCTCCAAGTCCTTAGACCCCAAATCCTCTCTGAGTAACCAGCTGCAAATGCTTGATTATTCTCACTAGGAAAAGGTTTTCCTTACATGTTACCAGACCCTCCCCTGGTTCTGACATCTTTGCTTGCTCTCCCATGACCTCAGTAAGAGTGTGGCTTACACCTCTTGCCAGCCTGCCTGGAGGTACTGGGGGGCACCGTTAGGCCCACTGAAGCCATCTGTCCTCTAGGCTGAACTAGCTGTGCTGGAAGCCTTGCCAAAAATTTTGGATTTGAAGAGTTAGTGATCTTGAACAAGACATGTCTGGTCTACTGAGCCTTGTTCTTGCAGGCTGGGCTGGCACTGGTGAAAGTTATGAGAGAGATTATGTCCCAGCCTGTCCAGGGAAGATGATTGTTTGCTATACAAAATAAAAGGCTCCACATCGTGGGAGGGGGAAGGAGCCCCTCCATAGCTGGCATCTGTGAGTGTGCAGTCCAATGCTGCACAAAAGCAGGGCTCCCAGTATTGGAAGGGACCAAAGATTTCCTTACTATCTGTATTTCTGGTTTTACCCTATCTTATGAAAACAGTTATGATTCCCCCACCCTTTACTGTTGCATTTTTTACTGTACCTGCAGCTGGGTAGCTTTTTCAAGTCACTTTGTTATTCAAGGAGATACTTTCAATGCTAGGATTTAGGCAAATCTCAGTCACTACTGACTATACTAGCCTGAGTACCTCAATCATGGAATCACTGAATCATGAAAATATTGGTTGGAAAGGACATCTTGCAGACTTCCTCTGGAGCATAACTGCCTATTGAAGTAGGACTATCACCATCACTAGATTGGGTCAGACATAGCTTTGTCCATCCAGGTCTTTAAATTCTCTGTCTCAACCTGGTTGAAAGACATATGTGACTCAGACCTAGTCACAGGCAATATATTTGTTGCCTGATAAGAATTAAGGCACAAACAAGGCCAGATGCTGAAACTCTAACAAATTCAAGTGTTTATTCCTGGACAGATCATTGCAGGGGGAGAGAGAGAGAGAAAAGGGAAGGGGAGAGATGAGTTACAAGCAGATAGTTACCACCCGTGGATCCAGCGGTGTCTCGTTCGGCCTCTTCACGGAGGGTGTTGCCGGTGGTGGGAGCTCACCGTCTGACCTGAGCCCTGCCCTTTTATGCTCGACTTTCATGGGGTGTTATCCATAATTTGCATGCAAAATGTAGAGAGGCATTACTATGATGACAATGGATGTGTTTCAGTGAACACATACACAGTTCCACAATTGGGGTTCCGTGAGGGTCTTCTTGGTGGTCGATGTCCCTCATATTGTGCTGCATCCTTTGAGTCAGCATTTTTCACAGTACTGTGGAGGCTTATCAGCTTTGAACAAGAGGGTCAGAATGATCCTGCCTATGCAGTATCAAAAGCCAACATCCTTGTTGTTTGCTTCGTTTGAGATAATTCTTGCAAGGCCTCCCATGGTCAAATGCAAATGGTATCTGAGACAAGCTCAATTAAAGTGGTGTTTGAGACAAATTCAGTTTTCTTACTCTTACGCTATGGAATGTAAGCAGCATTTGAGATAAGTCCAATTTCCAGGCTCTCACATCCTTCAAGTATGGAAATTCCACCTCTTTAGGCAGCCTGTTCCAGCACTCTTGGTGAAGAACTACTTCCTAATGCACCTTAGGATCCTCCTACAGTGGCCACTGTCCCCTCCTAGATCACCTGTCACCACTGAGAAGAATTTGGTTCCTTCAACTCTGTAGCTGCCTTTAAAGTACATATAGCCTGGTATTAGATTACTCCTTAACCAAATCTTTGCCAGACTAAACCATATTTGTCTTCCAAAACCTGCATGAATTCAGTGCATTGCAGACTCTTTTTGAAAGCCAAGCATGGAATACATACAGAAGCAGAAATATGTGCATTTTAGTGTTAAAAGCTCCCCACAAGCTTCTAAAAACCAGAAACTGGTTTATCTCATGACAGACACTACTTATTAAATATAACTTGTGAAGATTACAGGTTTGCACTCTTTTACTTTGGAATTCATAAACAAGTTCTAAAAAGTTCCTATTTAAGAAAAGATGAAGTGGAAAATCCTGCTGTCTGCTTTTGATTTATGAAACAAAGGTCTGCCTCTTTTCTCCATGAGTTCGCGTAGAGCTGAAGAGCTAGTAGGTCATTGTTACTGCGCTTTTCAAATCATGAAAACCAATTAGTTAAGAAAAGCAAATTTTCACATGGTTGGCCACATCTCTAGAAGGTTTTAGAGAAATAAAAAATCATTTCCTAAGGCTGATGTGATTCTATTTCTTTTCAAGCATTAAAATGTAAAAAACAGCTACCATAGACTTGATAGGCTGGAAAGGATTAGAATGTGCAATTAAAAAAATCAGTTATCAAGAAGAGGGTATAAACATTTACTATTTAATATATTTTATATAAAACATTTATTTAGTAATATATTCTAGGTTAGATAAAAATAACACAGTATTGCATCAAAATTACTTTAGCGATAGAGAATACATTCAAGAAGCTGTATTAAGAGATGTAAATACATAATAATAGCATGAAATGTAATGAGAACTTCTTTTGGAAGTAGTGTAATGGCTAGCAAATGGATTCTTTCATACAGGAGTTTAGCCAGCTACACATGAGCACTGCTCAAGAATTCAGCCTGAAGCACAGATGCATTTACAGTAAGGTAGATTCATATTTTTTAGTATTAAAATAGTGCTTCTTTCTCAAATGTGGGGGAGAAACTACTTCACTGACAGTCATCTCTACTGGACTATAATTATGTACATCTTTTGCTGCCACTGGTACAGCCTCCTACAGTTCTGGTTTCTTAATAAATAAATAAATAAATAAACATAAAAAAAATCTACTGCTAATTCAATAGTTATATTAACATACAAGGCTCTTTGGACCAGGCTTAATGATTCACTCCAAACCTAAATAGTTAGAAATTAACTAGAGAGAGTCCATGGAACTAAAGAAGCCTCAAATTCAACAGCTAAAGTGAATGTGCCAACAAAAGATAAAGAAAAATATATTGCAGACAGCACATATACAATCATGTAATGTAGGCAGCTACAAATGCACAAGAAGACACAAAATGATCAATAGTGTCAGTAACTCCATTCCTCAGAAAAAGTTATGCTTTTGGGACAAGAAGAAGAACTTTTAGGGAAGCCAAAAGACTATTAGAAAATTTCAGAACAAACCAAAACCTCATCCATTTCCAGTCCAGACATACTACAAACAACTTAACACTGTAATGAATGTGGGACAACATTCTGTCCTGCTAACCTCGATCATATAACAAAAGTGGAATTTAAACCTTTCAAAGTTGATCTAGCTCTTGGTTGTGCACTTACCTATGTTTTGTGTACATTTGTATGTGTGTGCAAATGTTGCTTCCCTGCACACACAAGATCCGGATGATTTCCACTTTCCATGAAACTATCTTCATGTCTCAGATGAGTAAATTAACTGTGTTTTTAAAGGAAGGGGATGTTACTTTAGTAAGATTAAAAGCTACATAAAACCAAATAGCCTTAAAATGTTAAGACTGCAACACGTCAAACTACTAAAATTACTGTTAGGCAATATTTTGGAACAAGACTCTTCTAAATTAAGTGCATTCTTCAGTAGAAATTAGCCTCAGGCATTAAAGCCAGAATAAAAACAACGGGTATGGGCCCCCTGTGACTTGTAACTAGGCATGTCCGAGATACTCACCATAAAACAGTACCACTAACTACGCATATTACTACGTGCCTCTTTTTAATCCCTAAGGAGGTTCTGCCTGAAGAAGTAACTTTTTAACCTGTTTCAGTAAAATCTTCATTATTCATAAGTGCTGACCTCATTCTTTGAGTACGTTTCTGATTTCACAGATGTTACTGACAGCAGGGAGTGAGAGTCCCACTAAGCCCAAAGCCTGGAACTGGTTTGCTCAATTTATGTACTTGAATTATGGTGGTAGAATTATCTTCCACAGCATGTAAACCATTCTCTAAATAATACCTTTCTCCCATTGCTGCTGTGAAATTTCACGCAACTTTAATAAGTAGTGTTAAATACAGTACTGAGCTTTTACTGGTACTTCTGCAACTTTTATCGTGCTACTTTAAGTTGAGATAGGAATAAATCATTACAAATCAGGGATGTAGGCTTCTCCCAAAATGTATCTTTTTCATTTGCAGTATTCCAAACGGTCTGGATTCTCCATTAGGACACTAAATGACCTGCCAGCTTACCTGCCACGGGTCTAAGGAAAACAACTGATAGATAAGGAGACTCACCAAAGCTGGTCAGAGCAAAGAAAAATGGAGAAATAATGAGTAACTTCAGGAGAAGGAACTATGATGGACTGGTTTTGAAGAAGAATGAAGTACTACTTCCAGATGAGAAGCTATAAATAGAGGGGCTTTTAATAAAGGGAAAATGCTGAGATAGAACCTAGTACAATACCTGCGTGTCTGGTGCACAGGCCAGCCATATTTCAATGTCTTAATTAAAAGACAAAGTAAATAGCAGTGAGTCAGTTTCTCCAACGATACCGAATGAGAAATAGTGAACAATGCGGACAGTTAACTAATTCCAGCAGACCTAAGGAGGCTGTGTGTTTTGACCTCCTTCCATTCATGCCAAGAACTTTATCTGACACTTGCACAATCATACTCTCAAGCAGATGCTGCAGTAACAAAATTCACATCAGTTCTTGAGTGCTGAAAGATAACAAAATGACTACTAAAGTAATCACAGGGGGCTGAAAAGGAATTGTAGTATGTTCTCTAGCAGGAGTCTGAATTTCAAATTCTAAGTAATCAACTATATTATTCACAACTACTATACAATTATTTGATAAGTACACTCTTGCTTTTAGCAGTTACATTTCTAGAATGCATAAAAGTACTGACCAAGGCCAGACAGCACTGATGATGAGCTGTGGAGGCACAAGAAATCAAAGACAGCTGTGTAAAGGTCTTGAAGTACCAATTTCTTGAGCAGAATCTAAACCTCTGATTTAGCAATCCAGAACCCCAATTTAGGGATCCAAGCACCTTTACACTGTGTGTAAACTGCCTGGAACTTAGCAAAGTACGAAAAAAGGGGAGGAGGAGAGGAAGAGAAGAAGAGAGATAGCTAAACCCCAGATCCCAATTCTAATCTAAAGTCTTAACTCTGAATAAAGTACCATTACTCATTCAAAATGCAGAGTCTATAACTCTAAAGGCACCATGCAACCATTCCTTTGAGGAAAAGGCTGGGATTTGTCAGTTCTTTCAAATGGGGTGAGAAAATAGAGATCTCTGGGCAGGGAGAGGAAGAACAGCAGGGAAGAACAGGAACAAGGTAATTGACAATACCTAATATAACACTATTTTCAACAGAATATTTGTCTAGGTGATGCAAGCAAATAGGGTCAGTGCTGTTTTCAGACTCAGAAGGTTTAAATACACATTTCTAATTCCCTAAGAAAATTTCATTTTCACCAACTTATTGGCAAGGCAGAATGGAAAATGCTTTCTAGTCACCTAATTGAAACTAGGTGAGTAGGCACAAAAGAATGGAAGGTTCATGGAACTAAGAAGAAACCCTGGAAAAAAGGGTCATACTTCTGTATCCTTGCGGCTAAAGTGCTCCCATAGGAAGGGGAATGCCACAGTCTGGTGTTTGCCTCTATATATACATTTTATACCAAAAGCTATTGCATAATGAGAATAATCTGCAGAACCAAGACCAGAAGCTGTGGCCATCTTTGCAGACAACTTCCTAACCATGAGGCAGGGAAGTTGTATTTATTTTTCCACTTTCCCTTCTGTTCCAGTAAACTCACTTTTCTCATTTGGAACAATACCAAGTGGAAAAACACCATGGAGTAACTTGAGTCTTTTCAGATTACAGCGCATAAGGCTGCCAGCACCACCGAGTGCAGCACTGAAGATGGCCAGACTGGCCTGGAGTCCGTGTGGCCACGGTACCAGTACAGAGAGGGGAAAATCAGGTGGGATCTGTGGCACCTGTTATGATTCTGGTATGGTACATGCACATCACAGTTTAATAGCAATGAAGTCTGTGCTGGTTATGAGTCACATAAATGCCTTACCCATCTATACATAATAGGCAATGCAAAGCAGGTTTTTCTACAGCAGTCCCAGACTCCCTTGTTAACAGCACCTTGTACATGCACAGAGAACAACTGCTTCATTCATGATGCAGGCAGTAGCTCAGATCCTGCAAGCAGTCACATCAGTGTGGTGCTACAGCTAGGTGAACTGACATTTCAATGTGTGATTCAGTATGGACGGAAACTTGGGGACACCGGCCCTTCTGCTACACTTCTTTTGGAAGATGTATCTGGGAGAGGAGTATGGTAACAACTCAAAATATTCACCAGCTGCTGCAGTGAACCCACTACATAATATTTAATACAACAATTTACAATATTCCATGAAGATGAGTTGCCACCTTACCAAATGTGTTACTTCTATATCATGTTCAAAGATCCGATAAGGATCAAAACAGCCTAACTACTTCAGGTAATCAGACTGATATAAGACAAAGATACTAAGTGGTTGCAATAGAAGTCTTACATTGTTTTCTTTTTGTATTTATGAAAGGCAATTTCACAACAATGCAACTACCTGGTGAGCAGTTTTCTCTGAAAGTTTCTCTTCTATCTGAGCCTTTCTAAGGCTTTGAAAATTTTTGGTTCCTTGACAAAAGCAAAATATTGAAGGGGAGTAACAGAGATAAAAAGGCAATAAGAACATAATGTAGATAAATGTTCCAGTAGATTACTTGCAGTATTTGTGCCAAAAATCACAGCCAAAAGAAAGCCTACAGAAGTAGCCATGCTATCAGAAGCATGATGTTTCGTGTCCGCGTCCAATGGTCTTTATTCTTATTCTTTCAAGAACTTGCAGTGAATGTTCATTCAAGTTGCAAAATAATTTTTTAGTACTGCCTCTGAAAAAAAAGAAATGTTTTCCCATTTTTGTCTGCCATCTAGTGTTAAAAGGCAGAATACAGGCGTTATGCGTTTACAAAGCTTAAAACACTTGGGACCACGACACAGCTTTTGCCCATGTCTATGCTGATGAAAATAAAACACAGCATATTCCATAAGGCTTTAATTGAAGATGTTAGATTTAAGCAGTTATCTCAGATACTATTATTAGCAGAATACTACCCTACCTATATATTTTAATTTGTCACAGTGCTTCGAAATACTTGTTTTTTTTTTTTAATTTGAGCCTCTTAGGTGACCATGCTGTGTTTCCAGGATACCATCCATAATAAATATGGCAAATCAAAACAAAACCCCTGCCAATACATACTGAAATACTACTCATATCACACCTCTGTATCAAATATACAGCGAAAATATATGCAAATCCATTTTCTCAGAATTAATATCTCACCCCTGGCAGCTGTTCTATGCAGGTTTAATTCATCTAAGCTGAAGTCACTGATCTCTGTAACTGGAATAGCAATAAAGAATAAGACTTAATCCTTTAAAAAGTTCCAGAATTACTTTATTCCAGTGTATTTGTGCCAGCTTTTATAGTGGAGTGTAAGAAAACACAAAATATTCACATTTCATGTATCAAGAGAGAGAATCCTAGAAAGACAATTTTTGGGACAACTATTTCCGGTAAATATTCAGTTTCGATCAAACTGCCTCATAATGCATTATGACCCTCTCTCCAAGTAGCAGTCCAAGACAAACATACAAATGTGAATGTTAGAAATAATGATATTTGTAAGTATAGCATTCATATAAATGAACACAGTTAACTCATTTATAGTATGGATATAAAGATAGTTTGGCTATAACATGACAAAAATCATGTCCCTCCAAGAATTCTCATTAAAGTAGGAAGACTTATCACAGTTGTAACTTGATTTACAAAAGTTTGCATCTTACCTGCAAAAGCATGTATGAACATGAGGAAGGCCTTCAATTTCCTTAATCAAGTTACAGCAATAGCACTTACGAAAATCAATCTACTTTCAGTGTTGTCCTAAACTGTAAACTACCATGTTTTAAGAGACCACTCTGACAGAGCTTGAGTGCCTGGTATGCAACCTAACAGAGATCAGCAAAATACCCATCAATAATCACAAAAAATTCTTGCTTGAGACTTCCTATAGAAAGTATTGAAACAAAAGGGCTCTTAAAACAGTTAACGTACATCCTATTGAAGTTAAAATTAATATAGCTCAAAATGTGATAAATGGGATCATTTCCATACTATGTGAAAATTACTGTAACTGGGGTTAGCCACTGTCTGAAATCTGCAGGTGGATTCATCTCTAAAAGTAGGTATTTAGTCAAATGAGATGAATCAACTCACCTTTAACTACCAAGAAAACTTATTAGCTTAGATAAAGTGTCTTATCTTTTCTTCTTAATGTCATGACAGCAGTAAAGAGGCTAAATTGGCAAAATATTTGAGAAGGTGTGGATGCAGAATTTGTGCCTGGTAATACATAAATTTATCTTTTTTATCCAGTTTTTCGGTTCTTTCAGAGAATTGGGTGGTTATTTTGAGAAGCTAATTAATCATGAGCCTCTGAATGCACCAGATCAGACAGATCTGTTCATCCTTTGGGAAATCCATGCAGCAAGAATGCACAGGGTTCTAATTAGACCTGATGTGAAAACCTCGAATCTTTTCTTCAGCAAAGGTATGAATCTACATACCATTGTATATATTCCAGCAGCAAGATGAAGGCCTGGGCAGACACAGAAGAGAATTTTACCATGAGCTTGTGGGAGAAAGTCTGACTGCTTCATAAGGAGCTATGCGCAGCTATAAGAGATCAGTTGCCACCTACCTCCAGTACTTACTCACCAGTCAAAGACATGCAGGATGTGCCCCGGCACCATGACACACTTGGCCAAACTTCCTCCTCACTGAAGTTGTAGGTCTTGTTTTGCCTAACACTTCGTTGTCATAAGAATGCAAATTAGCCTGTTTAACGCCATCTCAAACTGTGGCCTCAGATGGGACACTGCTGCTTAAATCATCTGGTGAGATCCAACTCAGCTCACCACATTGGCAAGCAAACAGAAGTCCTGGGGCTTGCACAAGGGCAGACTCAGCTGGGGAAGCTGCTTAAGCTAACACTGCTACCACAGTCTAAAACACATCAGCACAGTGTTGCTCTTGTAACAAACAGTAAGTGGCCTTTACCTGAAGAAATCCATACAACAATGGAACCTCCCTGCTTAGCTACATCTGGCACTTCGCCAGATGCCACTACTGTTTGAGCCATTTGGTTTAAAAACGAGCTGAATCATATGCAAAGAAATCCCATTATAAACAATAGTGCACAAGTGTTAAAAACAGTTGCCAGCAGTAAACCATCACTAGAAAACACAACCAGATGTGTCACCTACAGACAGGGCAAGAATACCATACCTGCAGAACAGGCCACTGTAATCCAGGAAGCACCAACTCTGAAAGCATTTAGGAGGGAACACAGAAGCACCTGGGTGTGAACCACCTGTGCAAAAGGATCCTGGATAATACGTGGCTCATGAGCTATTTGAGTACTTCACTGAGGAAGCCATACCAGAATACTGCCTTTAAGCCTCCCCTTGATACTCTTAAAAGAGTGCACAAATTTCATTGCATTGTGTTTGCGTGACAAGATTTTGATAGTTGGGGGGTGGGAGGGATGGGACGATGACAGGGGAGGGTACAGGTATGGTTTCTGTTTGAAGACACCAGAAGCTGTCTCTATGTTGGAAGGAGTGAGTTCCAAGCAGCTCTAAGATTAATTCACTACTGGCCAAAGCCAAGCCCAACAGTAACGCTGATAGGCTTGGCTTTTATGATAAGTGTCCCTAACATAGTTAAGATGGGGAGGAAAAACTGCAGCGCAAATGCAGCTGTAGAGAGAAGTGAGAATACGTGAGACAAACAGCCCTGCAGACACCCAGGTCAGTGCAGATGGAGGGCAGGAGGTGCTCCAGGCATTGGAGCAGAGATTCCCCTTCAGCCCGTGGTGCAGTCAATGTTGAGGCAGCTGTGACCCTGCAGCCCATGGCAGTCCACGGCGGAGCAGATCTCCACCTGCAGCAGATGAAGGACCCCACACTGGAGCAGACTCTTGGCAGGAGCTGTGGCCCCACAGAGAGAGAAGCCTGTGCTGAATCAGGTTTGCTGCAGGACCCCATGGGGGCCCACACTGGAGCAGTCTGTTCCTGAAGGGCTGCACCCATGGAAGGGACCCATGCTGGAGCAGTCTGTTCCTGAGGGATGCACTCATGGAAAGGACCCACGCTGGAGCAGGGGAAGTGTGAGGAGTCCTCCCCTGAGGAGAAAGGAGTGGCAGAGACATGTGGTGAACTGACCACAACCCTTACTCCTCATCCTCCTGCACAGCTGTGGAATTAGGGAGTAAAGTTGAGCCTCGGAAGATGGGAGGGGTGGAGAAAAAGTATTTTAAGATTTATTTTTATTTCTTACTATCCTACTCCATTATTGACAATAGATTGTAATTTCCCTAAGCTGTGTTTGGTTTTGCCCATGGTGGTAATTGGTAAGTGATCTCTCCCTGCCCTCACCTCCCTACATGAGCTTCTCATCATTTCCTCACCCTGCCCTACTGATGGAGGGGGCACTCATAAAGCTGCTTGGCGGGCACCTGGCCAGGGCAAACTCATCACACTGACAGGACGCAAAAAGGGAACTACAAATTATTCAGTTAATATTCATAAAATATTTATGACCTGAAGAGTACCCTGCATTGGAAATGCAAGAAGTTCAATCCAATTTATGAAAAATGCATTATAACAACTACAACATGTAATGGATATAAATCTTCCTGCGGGGAATTACCAGTAAGAAAGTTAATTTCACTTTTTAATTTGTGAGAAAGAGCAGCAGCAGATGATTGGGATGTGAAAGCACAAGGGAAACATCCCCCTCTCCCATCGGCCAGGGCAGGGCGTTCAGCAAGCCGCCGCGGCAGCACACCCACCGCCTTCTGCCATCAGCTCTGTTAAATGTAGGCGGCTTGTTGCAAGCTGTGAGCCAGCCACGGAAGCTCACGGGCCTGCTGATGCTCCCAGGCCGGGCTGGGCAATGCCAACGCGCCCCCAACCCTGTCACACACACGGAAAACCCGGTATTTATGATTTTTCTCCAAGTATTAACCGGGAAGCGCAGGAGGACATGCCCGGGGCGGCCAGAGAGGGACCAGGCCGACTCGGGAACCCCATCCCCTTCTCCTCCTCACAGCCCCCACAGCCGCAGCGCCTCCGATATGGAGTCGACACGGAGAAGCGCAGCTACCAAGCGGTCAATGACATCAACCGCCACCGCCCCGCTTCCCTTCCAGGGTCGCTGAGACGATGAGACGAGACCAGACCCGACCCGACCCGACCCGACCCGCCCC
>JAOEHY010008380.1:0-55174 GCA_025447955.1 Psilopsiagon aurifrons | reverse complement strand
GCATCCCTATAGCCCCCCTTCAGACACTGGAAGGCTGCTCTGAGGTCTCCACGCAGCCTTCTCTTCTCCAGGCTGAACCGCCCCAACTTTCTCAGCCTGTCCACAGTAAAAAATGAAACAACCAAAGAAAGAAAGATAGAAAAAAATAGAAAAAAAAATGAAAAAATAGAAAAACAGAGAAAAAAAATAGACGAGCTGGAAGTCGCCAGTTCCATGATTGACGACAGATTCAGCAAACAGATGTCAGAAAAGAAAACCAACTGTGTTTTCTCTACAGCTGGCTTCACAGCAAAGCTGTACAGAGGAGGCAAAGCCACAGGAGTTGAGACCCCTATGAAAATACTTACAACATTTCGCTCACATGTCACAGGATGACTGAACCCAAGCCGAGCAGGGCTGCACAATTAGAGGCAATAGAAATTTGGCTGCAAATACAACTTTTTAGTCAAAAATACTCAAGCTCCAGCCTGTGTGTCCTTGAATATGAGTTATCAGCCAGGGGCTTCCCCACTTCTTTACCAGTGCAATTTATGGTTCATCTTACTTTACTACTGATTACTCATATCTTTGAAAGGAAGGTTAATTCTTTTGCTTTTAATGGAGTAGCTCTGCTGTTAGTTCAATACGGCTTTGCATACATGATTAGGCTTCTCCTCCCTCCACCCTCTGTGCACTGTGCAGGGATGTCCCTGCACTTGGTTCTTCACAGGCTATATAACACTGCGGCAGCACAGCTGATTTGTCCTAGCACTCCCATTGTTGCTTGCATCTACCACAGAACAAATACAGGAGTCCTGAGGATGAATTTGAGTGCAGAAAAACTGTCTGTCCTGGGTTACAGTCAGTATTAAAAACTGTTATCAAATTGTTGGCTTTGTGAGATGGAAGTTCATCACCTGAGCAAAACATTGCATGGCAATTACAGCCTAATGCCACCCTTGCCAGCAATAGCAGCGACAGAGATATAAGCACATGCAGTTGATCAAAAACTGACGATATTTCTCCTCGGACAGAAACATCTTTCCTACATTGAGACGTGATAAAAAGAGGCAATTACACCAGGGCTAAGCAGGAGCTGCTGCACTGTATAAAGCATTCTGCTGTACCAAAGGCTGCTTATGACCAATATGAACAACTTAATGAGCTGTTAATGAAGCACGCATTCGGCTTTTACTTGCAGCATGAAAACATTGCAAATCATTTTAGGGAGCTTCTGGATTATCAATGGAGATTTAAAGATGTCAAATAAGCCCATCAAATCTATGTCTCAATCTGGCCATTGCTTTCCACTGCATTCTCTTAAAATTCGTTTTCCTGCATGGTAGAATAACTTGCTTTGACAGCAGTACGACTCTAACTTAGACCTCGCTTCCTTCTGCCTTGACATTAGATTTCAGTCTCCAGAGAGCTGCAGGGATGTCTTTTTGACATGTTGACATTAAGGACACTTCTTCCACAGACTCACACTGACACAGTTACTTTCTGCCTTTACCACTGTAAGAGCAGCTACTGAGCTAAGCTACCAAATTTGGAAGTTTAATTATGAAACCTTTGTACTTATCTGTAAACAGATTAAGAATGTAAAAGTAGCCTTAAAAAAATCAAACAGCAGTTGGAATAGGAAAGGGAGCAAGGTTTATATAGAGAATTCACATCCATAATCCCCCAGCATTGCAGCAACACCAGTAACACACAAGGAATGACTAACGCTCTAATGCAGGCACGCTTTAGTTATTTTTTAGTTAGTTTTTACTCTCCTGTCACAGCCCTGGGAGATTAAATAATGCATCCGAGTGCTATCTATACTGCTATTACAACCAGTAGAGCTGCATTGATGGGAACAACAAATCCAAACTGGATTTGCTGCGGACAATCCCCAAGTGGCAACCAGGTATAGAGGGAGGCTGGAGGAGTTTAAAATCCACCAAGAAATCCTGATGAGATGTACCCAGTAGCTGAGAAATGGAATGCTATTGGCATACAGGTGTAATGGCTTCCACTAATGCAAGAGAAACTGAAGAAGTTTCTTCCCCAGTCTAAATGGGAAATGTCTCACCATTTCTTTTCCTTCTCTACCTTCCTATGCTTTCCCTTTCCTGCTCTGACTTGACTCTCTCTTTTAGCGCACTAAAGAGAGGTGAAGAACATGACTGGGATCTTTAACTCCGAGCTCAGATGAGAAGTTCTTCTTCCTTAGGAAGACAGACACTGGGGACAGCATGAAAACCCAGTGTCACACCTGGGCAAGGCATTCCCAGAACAGCTGCTTGCGAATCATTCACAAACAAGCATGAAGTTTGAACAGCTCTCCAGATTCCGCAGAGGGGAAAAGGAGACCAATGTTTTAAACACCCTGCTATCCTGCAAAAGTAGCCTTTTGCTGATGCTCATAAGTGTCAACAACTAAAAGGCAAACACCTGAATATTTCAAAGGCTTGATGCTTTCAAATGCCAAGGAAGGCCAACCCCCTTTTTTTTAAAGTTTCAGGAAGTAAAAGCACAGTTATTTATGATACTACTTCCCAATAGCTTCCCTCCATCCCCTTTTGTTTATCAATGGAACATACTGTCCCTAGGCTGACAGGTTTTAGACTACTTCAATGTGAAATGGCTATGATAATCCTTCTTCTTCCCTCTTTCAGTGGCATCTGGGATGGAAATGCCCACCCAGTTCTCCCAGCTGTGCCAGCAGCAACATGCTCCCTATCTGCATACACATAGTCGGCCACTGAGAGACATGGCCCACGTGTCCCAAACAGATAGGAGGAAACAGCCAAGGGGCCACAGCACTCTGAAGCTGCCAGCTCTCATGCACTGAAATATTGTCATTCCTCCTGTAGGCTGTTAACAAGGAAGCACACGTGTCTTCTCTGCACAGCATCTTCTCAGCTACATTGAGGGCAGGGAAAGAGATAAAGCTTCTGTGCTATACAAGAAAAGGAGGTAGTGCTGAGGGACACCCTAAAATGACCAATGATGGAGAGCTGACGCCAATTAGGGTATTTTGTATGAACACATGAAGAGAGTGAGGCCTGCAGAAAGAGATGAAAACACTCAAGGACAAAGAAGCCTTGTCCTAACAGCCTTCTCTGGCATTAGCATGATAGACAAAGGGACATAGTCCAAGCACAGATAATGAGGTAAGAAGGGACAAAAGCTCTTTGCTAGAAGCAGTTTATAAAGGGGAGCCAGGTGCATGGTTTTAAGTCTTTGCTTCCTTATTCTTTCCTCCCTAGAAGGAAAACCTAAATCACTGTCTTTGGCCTTGGAGCTTTCCGGACAGTTTTTATTTCTTGCCTGTAAAATGCTGGAGATGGTCAGGCAGCTCCAAGCGTGTCCCCTGATGCTACTGGCAATGCAGAGCATCCCTACATGTGTCAGCAATGGTGAACAAAATAAAGTCTGTAAGCTCCAGGAACACGTGTTTAGCTGAAGGCAGAAGGACAGAGGATAACTGCAGGTAACAGTGAGACATTTGCTTTGGTGTCTGCTAACTTTGCACCAAGAGACTCAGGTTTTCTAGGACAGTCAGAAAAGAGAGGTAAGAAGCAGCTGACCATCTGTCTCACTCCTGTTCCTTCCCAAGCTACAATTTCACTCGGAAGAAAGCAAGACAGCCAGCAAACCTTCTCTGAAAGATAATGGTACAATCAAGGCGGCATTTCAACAGCTGACTTCTAGAAGGGGATCTGTCTCCCAGTTCTTACTGCTTGTCTTTCCCACTGCTCTACCAGCATTCAGAGGTCA
Source organism: Psilopsiagon aurifrons (assembly GCA_025447955.1). Lineage (NCBI taxonomy): Eukaryota > Metazoa > Chordata > Aves > Psittaciformes > Psittacidae > Psilopsiagon > Psilopsiagon aurifrons. The sequence goes on along the minus strand of JAOEHY010008380.1, from coordinate 51,427 downwards.
TTATTAAAAAGAACAATAACAACAACAAACCACCCTCATGATTTCTTGTGAATTCTGAAGGCCACAAATGTCACCATCAGTTATAATGACACAAGTCACTCCCCTCTTCACACAAATGGATTTACAACCAGTTTAAAGGCTAGTGTCTCTGGGTGCACTTCACCCCTTCTGCTACTTCCTCTCTGTGCACACACATTCTCCTCTGGCAGCAGCTGCTGGAAGAAATTATGAATTCCATTATTTTTCATCCGAGCCAGCTTTGAGTATATGGGAGAAGCACTGGAGGCTGGAGGCTCATTAGCAGAGGATTTGTATTGCTACCTTCCATTTTATTCACCTTCCCAGATTAGGTGAAGCATGCCCGCCCCAACCTGTTTAATTAAAATGCAGGTGGTGGACTCAACTCCAGAGCCCACCACACAATCAGACAGTGACAGCAACCTGGTAGAATAAAGCTCTTGATATAGTGGCTGCTCTAACAGAGTCTTAATTTCAGTTGAGCAGAACAGCACCTCTGGTAGCAGCTGCATTTAGGGCTGGGATGAATATCGGTACCCAGCCTCTTGCTGAACACTCACTGCCTTTCCAATCAGAGCCAGCATCCCTGACAGCTGAACTGTTAAATGAATTAACAAGGAGAGAAGGGGGTTTGCCAACGGGGCTGCGACTGCCTTCCTAATTTCTGCAAGTGGTGGCTTTCAATTTTTCTGTCATTTGTCAGGAGATGCACATGGTTCTCTAATGAGCAGGGCAGAGCTGCAGCCAGGTCTAGAAAGGCAAAATTACAAGGATCTTCTAGTCTGTGGAGGAGAGAGATCCAGATGCTTGAGGCAGGTGGGGGAAGGAATTGGCTCTGTTCAGACTGAGCAGGCAGTGCATCTTTCCTGGCTGTGCTGAGCACAAGGACGTCAGCCCACTCTCCTGACATGAGGAAGAATTGCTCTCCTTGCCAGTGAGCTTTGCAAATATTCAGGCAGAACTCAATTTTGAGCCTTTGATCTTATGGGCTACTGTAAAAAGAAAAAGGTTTTGCTCCAAACCATATCCCCAAAACCCAGACCACTTGCATCCAGCTCCCTTATTCACCAGGCAAGTCAGGATACAGAGGTCTGTTACTCAGGTCTGGCCTGCTGCTACGAGCAGGTTGTTCTCTCTCCAAATTTCCTGCTGCCCATCAGTCAGAGGCAAGTGAGACCTGAACACTTGGGCTACCTGTGGAGGCTGTTGGCTAGGGTACAGCTCAATGGCACTCCTGGATTAAGAGAACCTCCCTATTAGGCGTTTTTGGTTAGATTGGCCAATCTGCCAGAAGGTTGGTTTTAATGTTTTTTTCTTCCAAGTTTGTCAGGAGGTTCCATTACTGGAGCTTTTATTGGAAACACCCAGATACGAGGGTAGGAAAATCTTCCAATCTAACAGAGGAGAGGACAAGAAGGAAGCAAGGAATTAGGTGCATTTCCTTCTGCATCATTCATCTGTCTGCACCAGACACAGAAGCTCATCAACCCTTTGTAGTATTCCCAGGTGTTCCACACTCCATGAAACACCCACCAGAACTGCACAGTATTGGGTACTTGACTGAGCTGGCCTAAACCCAGCACACTTTCCCAAAGGCAAGTGCTGTAGATTCTTTTTACAACTGACAGAAGAATGTTCTTGCACCTACCAGAATTACTGGAACACATATGGAAGAAAGAAGTGCTGCTTAACAATACTGAGATGCATGTGATACTGGGCTTTCAGCCTGGAGACTGGTTCCCTTCAGTCATTTTGCGTTCACTGCTATGCCTGTGTTGTCAGCACTTATTTATTGGGCAGGTTTTCTCTATTTTTAACATGGATGCTCCAGTTGCTGAAGCTAAGCAGACCCATTTTTTCCAGCTTACTGCTTAACTGCCTTTACCATGGGTAAGAACATCAAGCAAACAATAACAACAAAAACTTGTATTTCCACAGCACACTTAAACTCAAAGGTGTCACAAATCAATTTGAAACTTAAATTGCAATACCAGCTCCAATCACTTTACTCACAGTATAAATCACAGCCAGTTCTGGAGGTGGAAGAGGCAGTTCTATAACAAAGTGTAATAACTTCACACAACAAGAGTGAAAATTGGCAGGAAGATCCTACATTCATCATTTCTACCACATGAACCTGGATTGTCCCTAACCAGAGGTAAATCCAGGATCTCTAAAAAAAACCCCATCAGAGTCACGCTCAAACTTTGGACACACCAGTCCTGCCTGTGAAAAAAAGTCTCCCTGATGTATCAGTTTCCTCCCAAGTTTGGCTTCTTCCACTGCTTTGCTCCCTATCCGAGTTACCATAAGGAAGACCTGGACAGTGGGATTAAAAGACATGCTGTATCAGCATTTCCTTGTTTTCCCCAGCTGACTTTCTGTGCTGTGTACATGTGTATAAATGCATGTGCTGGCTCTATTTGCTGCAGTGAGATACTGAGCTCTGAAACAAAAAATGTATTTTGAAGCCAGCCACAGTTGGCTGCACTTGGGGCTTTCTTCACTGCAGTTGCACAAGTAAGAGCAGCAGCAAACTAGAAAAAGATGTAAACATTGACAGCTATCTGCAGATCCATGCCGTTCTGATTAATTTATGATGTTTTCAGAGGTAGATAGTGAATGTTTCACTATATTTGAAATTAAAAGGTTAAGAAGAGTTTAAAAAGTGTGCAGTTGGGTTTAAAAAAGATGTGCTTTGCTTAGTTTTCAGCAATAGAATATTTAATGAGTAAGAATAAAATGAATTATTGCTGGGTTTGATAGCTTCCACATCCTAGCCTTGAGACAGAAGAACAGAAGTGTAATCAGATCCCTTCACAGAGGCAGAGTGAACAACAGGAGGGTGTGTGTTGCCTATTCTTGTTCTAAGCTTCAAAAGATACTGCTGCAGAAATTGTTACCATAACTAACAACTATTTCAACACCAGCCTCTTTCCAGCTGGGGTCACCATAAATACAGCACTGCTGCTGTGGCTGTGAAGAAGACATCAGCTATTCCAATCCTGCTCTTCTCTGGGTAGAGTTACCCAGAACAGACTGAGCTGCAGGTATCTAGGCTCTGCAAAATCACCGGTCTCACAAAGCATTCAAAGAATGTGTCTAATTAACTGTCTCATCCGTATTTCCACCTCCAGCCTTTCAATGGAGGGATTTTAACATCATGGACAAGTTACATTTCATAAATACAGCCTCGATTCATGCACTAGACGCATAATAGGCAAAGGTATGAATAGTGCTACTGACCCTCAGCTTCTGTAGAGGCTGAATGCAGCTATAAAGTCTGCATGTTCCTGAGTGTAATCATCATCTATGCCTCCAAAGCTAGCAGCAAACTAGACACAGTGCCTTCTTGACTTCAAGAGCATAAAAATACAGCAAGATGTGGCACAGGCAGACAGTCTGTATGTCTCCACACAGGCAATGTCTCTACACAGAGAGTTATACAATAAAAGCAGCAGCTTTCCAAGCCTCCCTTGTTTTATAGTTTTGTTTCTTTTCCCTTGTGGCTTCCCTGTGCTCCACTTTTTACTTCTTTAACTTGAGTCAGTTTTTCCCTCAAGCTAATTTAGTATGAACAGTCATCCTCCTGCAACTCCAAACAGATTTTCTCTTCTTTCTTTCAATGCCTTTTCTCCCCTTGTTTGTGCAGACTCACTGGCTTTCATATGGCAAGGAACTGTCAGTGACAATGTATTCCTGGAGAGGACGCTAAAAGAAACGGTTAGTGATCACAACTGGGGAATTTTTCACCATCCCTTTTCTGGGACAAATATTGAATATTATATGGAGAATACTAAAACATGCTGGTAACTTAAAGAAAAGAAACCGATTTTACTTTACCTACCTGCTTCACCCACAAACACTTCCACTGGCGTGCTGGTAGGGCTCTCACCAATTATATTATATGCTGTCATTAATACTTCATATCTCTTGTATTTCTTCAACTCTGAAAAAGAAAAATATTACGTTATTCTATTACATATTATAGAATATTATTTATATTATCTAGACTCCAAAACTTCTTTATCACCAACTTCCCTCTTGCGAAGCATGGCATTAGAACAGTACAATGATGCAATATCTACTTCCATCCTTCCTTAACTCACACATCACTGCAGGATTTGCCTAATTATGAAAGATCTTTGCAATGAAATGGCAGGATTTTCCAATGTTTCCTCACACTGTTGCATCACTAGGAGTAATCATTCCTGATGAGTAACTAGCTAGAAGAATATTGCTAGGTCATTTTTAATGACAAAAAGGCAGGACTTTCCTTTGAATGAGCTTTACAGGCACATTTTGATCTTGTGGTAGAAAAGAACGTGGCTTCAAGCCTTTGCCTAACCCCAGGGACTTTGATCTAGGGCATCATTTAGCAACTGCAAGGCTCAAGAATGTCACGGCTGAAGCAGGCTGCAGAAGATGATCTGGAGGGGGGAATCTGGAGTCCTGTCTGAAGTACTGCATGGGTACCTCTTCATCAAAGTGACCACAGCCTGAGCATCAATCACAAAGAGAAAGGAGAATTTGGAGTCTGGACTCAATTTGGCAACCAATTTCTTTGCCAACATACAGAAACTACTCTGACAGATGAGGTAGGAGAGTGAGAGCAGTGTGAAAAGACCTACAGAACCAATTGTATGAGGGTAATTAGCAGATGGAAACAAGGGTGGACAAGAAATCATATCAACATCAGCAGGGGAGGCAGCACCTGAACAGTTTCAGACTGCTTTTTCAGGATGAAAGAATCAATCCTAACAAATATTTATCAGCCACAATATTTAGTAGTGAAATTAAGAGTAAAGGAGAGATCAATAATATAAATTACCCTATTTAGATGAGCACTGAATTAGGACACACATGACCAGGGGTCCAAATTTCTCCCTTTGCCAACAATACCCGCTGCTATTTATGAATCAGATAGTACCTTTAACTCTGTGACTGACAGTACGCCATCAGTTTGGCAAGGTTCAATAAGCCTAATCAAACAGGTTCATCAAATTCAGTTTCATGAAAGTATTTACAACTGTTGTGCTCCTGCATGTAACTCATGGTCCAGCATCATTCCCCAGTCTCAGGCGCACTACAAATGATACCTGATATATGTGATACCATCAAATTCAGATGGACTGCAAAACGTGGAGCAAGCAAATCATCAGAAATGATGCGAAGTTTGTAAACAAACCCCAGTAAGATATATAAGATATTGTACTGGGTAGCTTGTACAGGGAAACTTTAATTGCTGCCATGAAAAGTCACAAGGGAGATGTTAGTGTTAACTGGATGTGGATGAAAATGGAACACATGAGAGTTCATGCATGCAAGTTTCAGTGGGGATAGGGCTTCATTTTTTTTTTAGCTCATCACAATCTGTGACTCAAAAGCCTTGGGCAAAACCTATCTAGTGAACCATCACCACCACAAAGCAACTTGCCTTTTAACTCTGTCGAATGCTATTTTATTCATTTCCAATTGAAAACACCTCTGGAGATGCACATAAATTCATTGGGCTCACTCTAAACTGGCCTCCTACTCCACAGAATGCCTGAGCCTCGCAATGCTTGAATCACAGGACTAATGATGTGATGCAGCTAAACTCAGATGGACTGCAAAATACGTAGCAAGCGAATCAAAATTCATTTAGCATCAGCAATACTGGGTTGTTACAGTCAATAATGTTTTACCTTCCCAGCAGCCACATTTTTACAACAGCTACCTACTTGCATCATCAGTGCCTCTTGATGTAGGGAATGCTAGGGCTTAAAGAAAAAGAAGCTCAAAGAAGCAGAATCATTAATCTGTGTTGATTTCTACTAGATCCACTGAGGACAACCATAGAAGTTTGCCTGTAGTGTATTTTGAACCATTACAAAGAGTTTCATCTAAAGGCAATATGCACTTACGTGTTAATTCATACGTCGTTAATGCAGAGCTGCTGTTCACTGTCTTGAAGCTGCTTTGGGCTATTCAGGGTAAGCAAAGCAGAAAGCTTGTTACAGTGCAAGGAAATAGTTATTGCAAATGATGTACAGCAGACAGAGGCAAATGATGCAGCACACACATACACAGTTTGAGCTTTAGGACTATACCTTGAAGGGCAATAAAATCACATCACTCTCTCATAACACATCAAAAGCATGTCACTCACACGGGGCTGTTTCATTTCCTCCTCAAACAGAGAATCTCACAAACATACAACACAGAAATGTTCTGACACCTATATTAAGTAGAACAAATGGGTAAAAAGGAAACAATTTACAGGTGGGAAATTCTCAGCATTGTATTTTACCTCCTTATTGCTCAACACACAAAATTCAAAACGTTGAGAGCTGCAGGGTAAAGACCTGGAACATGGGCCACAAAAAGCCAACACTTACAATAGAACAGGTCCTGTTTCTTTAAATGTGTGATAGATTCCCCACAGTTTCACTTACAGGATTCAGTGTTCCTGCTGTGAGTGAATTGTAATAATATGCTAAGCTGTGCAAAACTGCAGGTCAGTGCAGAACAGAGGTGTTAAGGTGAGGATTGTCAAATTATGAAGAGGGAAATTCCTCTTAAAATACACTTTTCTCCACCCCTTTCTCTCTCTTAACTTCCTGGAGGAGTACAATACATTTTTTTCTACTCTACAGCTATCAGAAACATCGCTGCAGGGCCAGCCAAGAAGAGGGAAGACAGAAAACCAGTAGGTTTCATAGGCTCCCTGGCTTGTGAGACTAGAGAGCATCCAAAGTCATTATTTCATGATCTATACATAGTCAGCTTTTGACTGGAAAAATCCCTTATGAATACTTACACCTGTAGGAGCTTTACATCTCTACTCTCTCCTGGTTAAAACTGTGCAGTCTGAGAAGTCTCATTCAGCACTGACTGCGTAAGTGAGGTCAGAGTTAGGTGCTTATGTTATAATTAAAGCATCCACTTTTTTCACACTCCCATACAACCTACTCTCCCTTTTGTAGAAACCACTTTTATGGGCTCAGGGAAACATGGAAGAGGATTTAAGATAATAGAATAGTCTCACTCAACCCTATTCTGCTGGAGTATTATTCTGAATGTTCTACATCAAGCAGGACAAAAACTGGCCCCTCTTTGAGCATGTCTCATTCCTGGACCATATATATTTGTCAAGCTACTGAGTGCTCACATCTTCGCCTCAAATCATCTTATTCTGCCTGTTCTTCCCTCTGATTTCCTTTCTAGCTTTTGTCTAAAAATCTTTTTCATTTTCCTAGCATTCCTCTCCACCTTCCTTCCATGTGAGCCAAAAATCCCAGTGACAAACATGGCAAACATGCACCTTAAAATTCTTGCTCATTTTTGCTATTTACCTCCAAAGTAGGGACAAGCACTTCGAAATTGTAAAAATTCTATTTAAAATTTCTCCTCAGCTGTTTTCTGATACTACAAAACCAAAATGTCAATTATAAAAACTACTAAAAAATAACAAGAAAGAAAAAGGTTCCCAGCTCAGGAAAATGAACTCTCTCTTTTGACTGATGGCAGAACAAAGTATACCAGGGTAACCATGAAATGGAGGTAGCAGAACACAGGAAATCAGAAGCTGGATCAGGGACAGAACATCAGATTGAGCATGCTGGCATAGATTAGCATCTATCATTACAAGTAATGCTGATCAGACAGAAGTTACAACCATTTTCCAGCATCTTCAGCCAGAGTTTGTAAAAGCTAGGTTATCCCAAGCACTCTCAGACACAATTGTGCGTTACTTCCATGGGGCAAGAGAGCACATAGTGCTTGGCATAATGACAGATTACCATTCTGGGATATTACAAGGTCTAAAACACAGGCTTACGTGTGAGCTCTGCTCTTAAGGCTGAAGGGCTCTGGATGGTTTTGGTTTCTGTTCCAGGTCCAGTGTCATAATCCAGCTCCCGATAGTAGATCCGGTATCCCAAGAGCAAGCCATTTAGACTCTCCACTTTGGGTGGCTGAAAAACATTCACATAAGAACAGGCTTGTTAAGATGAGCATTGCAACAAACATCCATCACATCAGGCAGTAGCTGTACACTGATCCTGTGCAAAGGGACACAGTGCTCTCTGATGAAAACAGCCATGAATAATATACAGGGAATACACAGTGTCAAAGGTTGTGTGATTCGAAAAACACAAGTTAAAGGCAACTCTGATGATTCCACTCAGCTGTAGCAGTTACAAAGGGATCTTTATTTAAGACTGACACCTGATGCACTACACTAAGAGCTAAGCTCCTTTCCTTCTTGGTGCACAGAAACTTGTGTGTGACAAGGAACATAAATAAGCATGCCCCTGAAAATGCAAAGTGTTGGCCACCAACAGTGGAATAGCAAAACAGTATTTCACTTCTTCTGAGATGAAAAGAAAGAATTATTTTGTCAAAGACACCATTTCTACAGTGGCTATTTTCCTTGGGGGCTGTTCATACAACATTCTTCATTTGGCATGATTTTATTGAAAAGACTGATGAGAAAATAACAAAGAATTGGTGTATTCCAGCTATGATTAGGAAGATAAAAATACATCTCAGAGAGGTATTTAGAGAAAAGTCACAGTATAATGGACTCTGGTGTGTTGCATAGGTCCAGTCCCATAGGCAAACCCAGGTCTCCCCCATAACAGCTTGGAGCAGTACAGGATGTATGACCACAGAGCTGACCCAGATATAAGGGTTTTTTCCTTCTGCAACATGCTTCCAGCTCAGAGACATAGTACCTCAGCAAGGATTATCAGCAGCCACTCACATCTTCCTTCAGAGAGAGATACACAGCCAGAACACTGAAAAGGAGATTTTTTTGTCTGAATGGCTTGCTTAAATAGAGACAAGCAGAGGGATCCTTTATGTTTGGTGAAAAAAAATTACTTCATGAGTCTAATGCAGGCTAAGAACTGGAGAGAAGAAAAGATGCGCTGAGCCATTTATCTTCTAAAGATTCTTGTACTGAAATTTAAGAGGCTGAAAGTATAAATGAAAAGGATTTTAATGATGATCGCACCTTTAATCCAGAAAGATCCCTAGCAGTCTTGAGAACTCTATTAAGGAAAACCTGCCCAATGTGGAATTAACCGCTGGTGTGAAACACTGCCACAATACAAGGTAATACCACGTGTAACTTTAATGAAGAAAGGAAGAGTAGGAAAGGGGGAAGATACTTGGTAATAATCTAGTATTCTGTTTCCAGAAATGACAAGAATTTTCCATTACTTCATTATGATGGCAAGAGGACAGTGTGGTCAGTCCTGACTCAGGGCAGAGGCTTTGCTTTGGCTGAAGGAATTAAGTAGAAAGATTGCAGTGTATGGAAACCAAAAAGGAAAATTATGTGAAGCAGTGTGTAAGAAAGCTACACAGCTACCAGGAAAAGGAGGAGAAATACTCCTGCAAGAAGCAGCCTTCTTTGGCAGTTGTCCTGCCCAGAGCCTGCTGAAAGCAATCCAAGAGTCCTAAGATCTTGCTGTACTTGCTCTGCATGGTTGGAGAACCTCATTCATCATCATTTCATGCTCATTATTGTGCTGTATACTTTGGAGAAACTGTGACCACCTTTCACTATTATTTAGCATCTGCCTTACAGAATGACCTAGGAACGAAGATTGTGAGAGACCGCAGGAATCATCAGGACTAGGCCTTCCAAGACTGCAGAAAGTCACCTTCTTAAAGTCCATTTCACAGTCAGAAACTCCACCAAAAACCAAGGTGACTTTTCCGCTTCCCAGTATTTCTATTGGAAAGCTGTTCCAAGCCTCACTACCTGGGTGGTTAGAAACCTTCATTTAATTTCCAATCTAAATAATTCACAGCTAGTCTATAATCATTTGTTACTGTGCTAACATTACCTTTTGGGTTGCATTGTTCTTCTCCCTAAGGTGTGTTTACACCTGTGATGTATTTTGAAAAGGGCAATCATATTCCCTCTCAGACTCCATTGTACAAGGCAAATAAATCAACCTCTTGAACAACAGCCTTTCCTACTCTCAGATTAAGCCCCCTTGTCCAAGGGACTAAGCAAATAGACCAAACAAAGTGACAGCCTTCTCCAGGGCTGGCTGATGACATGATTGCTCATGGACCAGCTGAAATGTTCTCCTCTGCAAGGTGGAATGAGATCTGGTTTACTGGAAATTACTCATGTCTCTATCATGATCCTGTTCTTTTTTTTCCATTCTTCTGACTTTCCTCTTTGGTTTTCTGTATTATACTGAAGTTGCTTTAGCTCTGATGATGCCATAGCAGAGAAGGGCTCCACAACACAGCAACATCCTTGCCTCCCTCTATCCTGGCAGGGAGAAATCACAATATAAAGCGTGACGTGCCTTCTCCAGACAGGCTAAAGGGAAGCCAGATGCAACTGGAGTGCATCACCAAAAGGAGAAGAGAGGCTGCAAGAAAACAAAGCCTAACCAGTATGGAAATAAACTTCACACAATGAAAAACACAGCGACCATTCCATGGATTTGTATTTCAGGTAATTGTTACCTAGAAGGAAGGTGCTCTTGGAAAGATCCAAAATCTTTTCCTATTTTAACTATGAATATATATATTTTTAATAATAACAATGATAATAAAAAAAAGGTTGAGGTGGAATATCCCACAGAATCCTAAAAGGAAAACACTGCTGAAGCTGAGAAAGAGACTGTTACTCCCTGCTCTGCCATATAACTGCCTAACAGATAAAACTTAATCCCTCATTGTGGAACAACACTGATTTGTTGATAGCAAGCATTGTTTTCTTATGCTTTCATGTGATTTTCCAGTTTTTCCTTCCTTTAAATTTAGGACAGGAAAGCTTAGAAAAGAAATGGCTTGAAAACTGCCTTTCTCCTCACCATGGAAATGATAATTCCTTCCTGAAAAGGGTACTCTGCTAAAAGGTCAGGTCTTCCCCTTCCTATCTGTCTTTCATGGACAAAACTCTGCTTTTGATGTAATGGATTATTAAGGGGTTTGCAGGAAGGCCTGAGGGATCTGCTGAAATAGGTAAAATGATTATGAGTGGCAGCCTGTAATGTTGTACAGAAGTCAGAGAAACATTTTTGTGCTGCTTTAAGGAAAAAAAAAAAAAAAAGAAAGAAGAAAAAGACTAAAATGTAAGTTTGAATAATCGTTATCTCTAAGGTAGAAGCAGAACTACACATTCCTGATGTTAACCATAACATCCTCCAGAACATCTGAACTAACCTTGCATTATTGATACCACAGATCTCAATGGAAATTACATACTTTCTTCTACTTGAAATTTAAAAATCATGGAGTGATTGGGCCCAGCAGCTGAAAGCCCGGACAGTGCATCTCCAGTTTGTTTGGTGAATTATTAACACAGCTCCAAGTTAAAAATGTAGCTTTGCTCAGAAATCTACTTCCCATTTAGCTCGAGTGCTGGTTTCAGTTTACATTATTTCTTAGGCACTGTTGTGAAACTTTCTCCTAATTGGAGGCTATTTTGGGACTTGAAGATTTTTGGTTTTTTGAAAAACATAGTACAGTTGAATTACCAGGACCTATTAATACACACGTAGTAATGACATAAAATCGCCCACAACTCCCTTGAGAAGGCTCTGGCACAACAACCCCGTTTCATTTTCACGAAATAAAAAGCATCCAATTACCTAAACAACCATCTATTTCACATTAACTACACACCAACAATCAGTCAGTTGGGGGAATGTTTCTTTCCGCAGTACAGCATGCCTCACATCCTCTGTCCTCTCCTGGTGTACCTTTCTTTCTTCACTGAGGCCTCTTGTTACAAGGTGGGATGGTAGATTTACATCTCTCCACAATTCCTTTGCTAAAACTATTCAACATATCTCCTATTTATTCAACATGCTGTAAGCAATGCTGTTGCTCAGTATTATGCTGCATGAACTTGGGCCAGGAAGCCAGCAGTACAGCCAGGCATATTTTCAAAGTGCTGCTGCATAGCAATAAACAGACCCTCATACATACATTTTTCTTCCAAAAATGCAAGGAGCCCCATCTGTACTGTAAATGCATATGTACATTTTTCACTATAATGCAATCTGTCCAAAGTCATCCTTATTATGTGTGTGGGACACTGTCCCGAGAGCAGGGTGGGCAAAGGCTTTCCAGGATAGGTTATGGAGAATGTGCAGTACCCCACTGGGTTCCCTCTATTAATGCTCACTCTGCAAAAAGCAGCCTCAGGCACTGGGGTCACAAAATGTTCCAGCATCTCCCAGGAGGCCACTACTGAAAGATAAAGGAAGGCAGAGGAAATGCCTGTATAAAACGCAGACTTGGCATGAATACTTTCATGTCCAACTCAGAGATGTTACGAAGAGCTCAAACTTCCTTTCCTTTCTCTGAATAAATCTCAGATTTTAGCCCTCAAAGAGCCAAAAGGGCAGTGGAGCTCCTCACAGGCATGAACAGGATCTCAGGCACAGCAAGCACTTCTGATTATTTCAGCAGCTGAAGGAGGGAGTATGCAATGAGAGTGACAGTGAGCTTTTGATTACCTGATCTCTACCAATTCCACACTCTGCCAAATGTTTTCAGTGTAAAGCTGCACATCTATTGATATCAATGGAAAGACGGGAGAATCTGTACAAGCAATGATCTCGAGCATCGCTACAGAAACTCCGTCAACTCTCAAGCTGCCCTCATGGGACACAAAGTAGAAGCAACTGCCAGAAATTTCCATCCATTGCTGAAATACATGCCAAGATCAGGAAAATAAGAAAGTAGCTGTGGTCCTTTAACTTTACAACACCACTTCCAAGCTCAAGAAAATGTCCCTTGAACTGCACCATCAAGTCAAAGCAACCAAAAAATTGTTCCAGAAACATCAAAACTTTTCATGTTACTTACCTGCCACTGCACGAGGACAGATGAAGTCGTGTGAGGAGTTACTAACACAGAACTGGGTGGTTCACCTGGAACTAAACAAGAAAGAAGATGTAACCAAAGCAGTTTCCATCAGGTTGGAAAAAGGGTGGCTTTCATTCCTCAGGTTCTCATTCTTCACTGCTGAAGAAAATCTTCTATCCCAGGTACTACATGGTGGGTCTCAAAAGCAACGTGGTGGATATGACTATTGCAATCTGGGCAGAATCCAGCCACTTCCCATACATTCCTTGCTGTACCTGTGGCCTTGGTAACTTGAGCTGGAGAAAAGCTAAGGCCACAAATCTGGAGGGAGCTGCAGCATGCCAGCTGCTCCCAAACAACTGGATACACATTTGAAAGGAGGTTAAGCCAGCTGCATGGAAGTGTCTGCAAGCTGCTCCCAAATTTTCCATGATATTTTTGCTGCAAGCAAAAAAACAAGCCCACCTTGTTTTCAGGAGTCTGTGTCACATCATCACAGACAATTTAAGTTAGGACAGCTTGATTTACTGTGGATTAACCCACTCCTATGCCCATGGCCTACAGCACATACCCCCACACACCAGAGCAGCTCAAACACACTTATCAGGAGCTGACAGCCTTCCACAGCGCAATGCTCTAGTGGCAGCACCAGGTTTGCTCAGCAGAATAAATGTACCATTTGTAAGAAGGTGAGAAGCTTTCCCTGCATTTCCCCATTGCCTTGTGAGGAGGCCAAGCACAAATCTGGATCCACTGAAACTAAATTCAAAGAGAATTGAAAATAAAATCTTAAATTCTGAAACAGTGAGTGCTGCCTCATTAGTTCCAGCCTGCACTGACACAGCAGCTGCTGCTGTGGAAGGCGGAGAGGCAGGATGCGTTTAAAAGGCTGCTAGGCATGCTATTCAAGAATTACACAGGTTCTTTTTGAAGTTAGGACACTCCTGAGCAATGTCTTCTGTTTTGATGACTTCAAGACCACCTTCTTTAAACATCCCTTTGCAAAATTGTTTCCTCTTTTTATACCTCAGTGTCATATTTAACTAGCCATTCACTGAGGTGCATGAAATACTGGCTACTTCCTAGCACAATATACATGGATGCACACCAGTACTACCCCATTTCCCAAGCCAAGGGTTAAGTAGCGATGCTTTCCCACAGTTCACAGAGTTCCTTTCTCCATTCAAGACATCAGAGCTACTTCTGCATTCAGGCATTGACTTTACACAATCGAGGAATTAGAAGCTGATCTCTAAGGCTAAAAATAAAAGCTTTGTCAATGTCATTCACAGTTTATTGGCCCTGATCTGCAGGATTAAATGCTCGTGTTTCCAGGAGCTTCATACTCTTTCTTACCTATACCTCAGCAATTTTGCCATATTGCAGACTGATGCGGATTGTGCGGGAAAACAATTGAAGAAACTTCTTCAAATGTATGCATGGTTCTGCATTTATTTTTAATGATCTCTTGTAAATTATTCAATTTCTGCAAAGATAATGGTTAGTGCAAGGTTTGGAAGCCAATCAAACAGAACTTAGTTCCATTTTGAGACTCCTGAAAGTATGATTCATGATGAGAGGACACAGCAGGACACTTAAGGCTGCCTGCTCTTAACTCAGCCACATCTCATTACAACCTGTATCAATCTCCTATGAACAAAACTGATTTGGCTATAGAATTTTCACTCCACAGTCCCACTGGAGAATGCATTGCATCGGATACAGCAAGCCCAGGAACAAACCCATTGCACATCTCATGGTGATTCTCCTCCTTGCTTACCATCCTGCAGAGTTGTGACTGCCTCAGTCTCTGCACTGAAGTCACTGTCTCCAACGTCATTGGTTGCTTTCACTCGCAGTTTGTAAGAGGTGAAGGGGTTCAAGCTGTGGAATGTCAAAAATAAGGTTGAAATCTCCCTGCACCATTGCAAGGCCTCAGAAAAAGCTTGCACAGAGAACTTGCCCATTGGCACCTGAAGACATTGAGCAGTTTGTCTCTTCACCACATTGCCTTTTCTTTGCAGCCTCCCCCAGCTTCCTCTGGACATGGGGCTGTTTGCACTCTTGCTGCCATCAGCATCAACTCAGCTTTCCATTAGCCTGAGCTCCTGAAGACACTCATGGATTCATAGTTGAGTTGGGCTGCAGAAAACAGCCATGAAATTGCAGTTCATGGAACAGCTTATGACTGGGGCTTGTTGGAAAGGACAAGATGGGATAACATTCAAGTTTTCCACAGCTACTCAAAACCTGGCTTTCAAGGAGCTTTGCCCGAGATGTCCTCACAACAGATCTGTGAGAAAGCTCATGCTCAGTGCATGGATGAGGATGACAAGTAGAGAGGAGCCTGACAATGTGCCCAGGGCCAGCCACGGCACAACAGGCACTGGAATTCTGAGCACCAGCCTTCTGGCTGATCCTCTACACTATACTGTCTGATCAGTGCATTTTATTCCTACTGAATTTCAAATTAATGCTATTACCTGGATTATTTAATAAAGAGAGTAACAAGAGGTTCCCTGCAGATCTTTTGTCTGTGCAGTGCTTTAAGATATGCAAAGAGAGACATAACCTTCGCAAAGATCCTTCTGTCTTGGCTTGGAACAGGAAAGTGGGGTGGAGGCTGATTTTGAGTCACTTGCAAAGGCTAGAAATGCAGAGCTGTGAGTTATGGGGAATTTAGCTAATTAATTGGTAGTGCCTGGCCGTCAGCTGGCAGATAAAACACTGACTACAAATGCAAGTTACTTGGAAGGAATGATTAAACAGCAAGGGATAATGCATCCTGATGGGCAGCACTCACATCACCTGTGTACTTCTCTTCTGGACTTTGATAGGAAAATGCTTTTAGCAATGGGAAGAAGAAATCTTTCTCCATAGTGCCACTCCATTAGGACACTGTTACTTCCCTACAGCAAGTAGAATAATTTGAGTAATCTCAGATTATTTCTTTGACTTTTGCTTTCAGTAATGCCAATGTCAAGTCTAAAAGACATAGTTGGATTCCTTGATTTTACAGGTTTTGACTGGAAAGTTATTGTATATAATTCGGGGTGGGTGTAAGACCTCCAAGGTTAATGCATCAGGTCTATATTTGCACCTATAATTAACAAGCTTTATTTTTTTTCTGCAGTTAAGACAAAAGAATTGCAATAGATCTGTATTTTTTTGGCACATGACCAGTGAGCTACCATATACCATAGCCACTGATGCTTTTCTAGCAGACCTGAAAAATCTGCACCTGGATGCTTTGAGTACTTGATTCTCCAAAAGCTCATGGCCTTTTAGAAATAATCTGATTTGTACTAGCTCATCAACAGAGGAAATGGACAGCAAAACAAGTACCTTTGCACAGACGTTCAATTGCTTTCACTGCTGTTCCAAGGACTTTAATTACAACAGCGTCACTGAGGGTATAATGAAGCCTGAGTAACAAAGTTTAAACATTCTGATTCTATCTATAAACTTCAGTATGGAAAATGCAGATAAAAATGGTTCTCATTTCATCTGGAAAAGCTTATATAGACATAATTGCATTGCAGCATTGAGAATGGATTTTACTACCAGTCACTGCCGAAAGGATTTTTAACTAGTTGTGTATTTTATAGAGCATTGTGTAGCTACCCATGGTTTATAGCCTGAGTAATGTTATCTATGCTGCTGAGCTTTCAGAAAAGGCTTCAAAAAGATGCCCTGCAATCCAGCTTTAATCAGATTTATTGCATGACCTTCCCCAAATCTCTCAACTGCTGCTCATAACACCACCTCTGTAACAGGAGCAGTGGCCTCACTTAGCCTCTCTTCCCCCACAAGACTATGAAGCTGAGTGACACTTGCTTTGGTTTCCTAACTCTTGGAAGGGGAAAGCATGGGAATGCCTAGGCTAGCCTGAGATCATATGGTACCTTTCAATAATGCAGGATGTTGCCTCGTGGCTGATGGAAGAGGAGTAGGTTTGCCAGTCTCCATTTGGCAGTTCTCGCACTTGGACTGTAAAATATCGTATTGGTGAAGATCCATCACTTCCAGGGACCCACGTCAACAGCAGGCTCCGTGATGTCACATCACCCTGGGGGGTCATCAGCTGCCTGGGAGGTGCTGGTCGTTCTGCAAGCAAACCACAGTTTGGTGCTGCTTTGAGAGGAAATCCAAGCTAACATAAAACATGACAGCCTGATCAGATTTTCATAGCGGTAACGCCACAGGACACTGAACTGCTGGATTTGCCCAAAGTATAAGAGCCATCCCACTCCTTAACCTTCTATTGCAAAGAGCAGTAAAACTGATTCTGCATAAAAGGTTTCCATTGAATATACACCTTCCTAGAAACAGACCTCAAACTTGGTCTAAGCCTGGCAGGTTAAGGAAGAATCACTAGGACCAGCAGCCAAGCAAACCAAGGAAACCTCTATTTAAACTCGGCTATGCTTGTACTGCAATTCTCTTTTGACTGAATTTACCTGTAAGCTGGTTCACTTTTTAACCTGTGCTTACTACTTTTTTAACTACTTACTATTTGGTACCATGGGACTCTGTTTTCCCTCTGCTATGCAGCATCCTTTTCCACCAGCTGCTTCCCAGTTGAGGTATGAGGAAGAGGAAGAGATGAGCTGGAACAGGCTGCTGTGTAGCAGACTCCAAGTGCATGACTTACATCTGATACTGAATTCCTCCACCAGCTCACTCTGGAAAGGAACTGGGAACCATCAGCAGCTCCTGCTGCTGCTGATTCCAAACCCAAGCTTAGATATGATGCAGAGCTGGGGCTTGATCATCTGCTGCAGTTCACTTCCAGACCTCCCCAGTTCTTCTCTTCATACCCACTAACCTTGAATCAGCAAAGGCAAACCAGCCAGTGCCAATGCTGAAAGAGATCTCTCCAGAGTAATTACCCATAAACCTTTTAGATGAGGCAGGGAATGGTAATGCAGGTGTAAGCATGCCAGTCCCCAACTGTTCCAATATAGATCTCCTTTCCCGTCACCGTGTCTCCGCACTCCATCGATTTCAATAGAGAAACTCTATAGAGTGAGGAATAATTGTTTAATTGTTTATCATGAAGATTATTGATTCTGATTAAAATGTGTGGCATGTAATAAAGCAGGAATTGATTGGAGACACCACAGTGACTTGCATTTGAGAAGCAATGCAATTCAACTTCATCAGCACTTGTTTCCATAAACACACCTCTGCCTGCCCAATTCCTCCCAGCGCCAGCATGGCGAGCACTTCATCTCCCTGCCATCCCCTAAAACCATTTCCTGTATGTTTTGGCATTTCTCTGAAGCATGCTCTTGCTGACCTCAGTGCCCAAACACTTGTAAGCTATTAGCTGGAGGAAGCCCTCTGTGCCAGCAGCCTGTGAGCCAGAGTACAATGCAAAAGGTCAATGCCTTACACTGGCAGGCTGAGACAGGTATTCAGGGTTACTCTATCAGAGGAAGCAAATGTCGTGCAGGGATTTAATACTCTCTGCTGATAAGCTTTAACCAGCTTGCAGTTTTGGGCAGGTCAGATCTTGCAGTCAGCCTCCCATGACTGGGTTTCCTTCTGCTGCTAATGGGAGATTTTAAAATCTCATGTGTTGCAAGATATACTACCTGACTTTTTGTACAAATCCGTTTGTATAAGGAGTCTATTTATGGGAGTTTAGCCACAAGCAAGTGCTAAGGTGAGATCTTTGTGCAGGAATGTAAGGCCAGGCCATATGACTCAATGGACTACTTTTAATTTCTCACTACATTTACATTTTCTGATTCTGATCTGCCCTGATCACTGGTGTTAACAATTGTGGAGGGCATCACACCACTGCATAGATTCAAAGCACTACAGAACCTCAGGAGAATACAGCTACAATGCAACTTGGGATCTATAAATCACAGGTATCATTGCAAAATGTAAAGACCCATATTGAGATTATCCAAGGAATTTCTAATGAAAAGAGTGACTGATCTTGCTAATTTTCAGGGGAATTTCTGTGACTGCCATCAAGGACTATAAGGATATTAAATGCATTTTTATTAATGGAAATAAAATATTTTTTCACTGTAGAGTATTTATTGCCTTATAAACAAATTTCAGGTTGGTTTGTTTGTTTAGTTGTTGGCAAAACAGCTGCACTGGATAAATTTCTTTATCATCCCCATATCATTCTTGCTGATGTGAGATTGCACATTCTTCTCTCTACACTTTACATATGGGATCACTTCAGTTAACTCTCAGTGCCTTGGGACTTGGTTCTATAGCATGCAAAGAGACACAGCAGAGCCATCCATCAAACAGAGAAAGTGTTCATTTTATACTGTGACTTGTCTGTTCAAGATAGCCCTAAAGCACTGATAGCAACAAGGGATCATTGTTCCCACAGCGGAGCTGGAAGTTCTGCCTTGAGCTACTGCGTATCCAGCAACAGCTTTAGCATGGTCTGAGAAATGTAAGCACACTTTATTGAAAAGGAAAGGCTCTGAGCTCTGAGTGCTCACATTATTGGCATGGTGGATCATTTTTGAAACTTTCACATACCAGACTTTAAACTTTGACAGCAATCAAAGACAACAGTGGAAGAAGCTTTGAGCTGATAAATCTCTTTGATGGACAGTGTCTTCAGCAGGGGCAGTTTAAGTTTCCTAATACAGTCGCAGAGGTTCTTTCTCTGAGGACTGCACTGTTATGCACTGGAGAGGCTGCATATGACCTGGAGAACTGTGCCACTGGGAATTTTAACACCAACCTCACAGGCCAGAAGCAGCTGAATTGCTCCCCACAGCTCTTCGCTGCTGGTGGTTGAACACCAGGACAATATCTTCTCTTTTAGAAGAGTTATAGGAAAATAATAAGGAAGATATAGTGGGCAAATAGCATGGGAAATCCTTATTCTTGCTCTAAGTGACTTGCAAGGTGTAGAAAGGACTTAATGCAAGAATTTGCTAAGTAAGCACACTCTAAGAACTAAAACTAAATACAATTGGTTGTATTACAGAGCAAGGCTTGGGCAAAAGCCAAGACCAGGCACATAAGCATGTGCAAAAGTGGTAACAATAGTTGAAAGACATCAATGGAAATCTGCCCTAGTTACCTGTTGAAGTGTGCTTCTCGCTGAACTGTGACTTTTATAAATCTCAGAAGTTGCATGGTTCTAATTTTCGAGGAAGTTTTCTTAAAGATCAATATCCAACAGTGCAATGGGTCAGGGTGGCAAAAAATCCAGTGATGCACAAGGGAGTTATGCTGACATATGGTACAAGACCAGAAGAAAACCCACATTCATGTTCTCTACCAATATATTCTCTTTCAACACTGAATTCTAAAAAATACGTAATGCTCATGCAGAGGTAGAAAATACATTTTTTTCTAACTGGCAGTTCTAGAGATCTGTTTAAGAATGCAGAATGGAACAGTTACTTGAGCCAAAGCATTAGAAACAATAATGATGCAGAGTGGATACTGCAATACTTTATGTCTCTCACATTT
The DNA here is from genome assembly GCA_025447955.1 of Psilopsiagon aurifrons. Classification (NCBI taxonomy): domain Eukaryota; kingdom Metazoa; phylum Chordata; class Aves; order Psittaciformes; family Psittacidae; genus Psilopsiagon; species Psilopsiagon aurifrons. The sequence goes on along the minus strand of JAOEHY010008380.1, from coordinate 31,102 downwards.
TGATACGTTTGGTATCTAAGCATCTGGCTTCATTTATACACATGTAACTCTTGCTTTCTTCAAGTAAGTTCCCTACAGAATAGAATTTGATCAGAGATTCAGAATGCAAATAATCATTTTATGGCTGATACAAGACAGAGAAAAATTCTGGGCAACCCAGTTGCAAACACTCTGCTTGAATGTGCAGCAGAGAAAGGCCAAAGTGATTACTGACACGTTAGGTCAGGACTGACCTTACATGGAGGAGCTGTGGAGAAATTCTGCAACATCACCTCTCATTTTGCATTCCCTAATCAATATAATTCATCCATCACTTACTTTAAGATTTCAATCTTTCTAGAAAATGAGAGAGTGGAAAAAAAATCTGACTGCAGAAGGAGGCTGCATATGGCCAATATAGCAGCTGATGGAAAAATCAATCTCCAACAGCCCGGCAGGTTAGAAGAACTGTGCCTCATAAAAGTCTGTCTTGCTCACCAGGTTTCTCAAATCATGATGTTGCTATGGTTTGGGGCAGGTTTATGGGGTGAGAAGGAGGAGGTGTACAGGCCGCAGCCTGTTATTAAAATTCCCCTAAGTGCAGCACAGGCTCCAAGGCATGCAAGAGAAAGTACTCCAACCTGTGGCTGCAAGCATTACCTCTTTTTTCTGTTGTGATCACTGTGGCTTCCAGAGGCTCCCCCCAGCCCTGCCTGGTCTTGGCAGATGTCCGAAAGATGTATGCTGACTCAGGGGTGAGATCTGTAGCAGTGAACTGCCTGACTGTAGAGCCAACTTCCACCGTTGTGAACTTGTTCGGGCTGCTGCTGGCCAGACGGTAGGCAATCTGATACCCTGAAATCACAGCAGCAACAGGAGAGAGAAAAAGAGTTAGAATTTTTTTCCTACCAGGGACAAAAGAGCATCAAAACTATTAGTTTATGATAATTACTTGTTTATCTGATACCAAAGTAATTTACTTCCTTTAGTGTTATAAAACTCTGCTCTATGGCAGCTCTCCCCCCAGCCTGACACCATATATTAAGAGGGGAATCACATAGTGACACATAAAGGTCTACTGAATATTATCTGCCATGAAACTGATTCCACTTTCCATCCTTTATACCAACAAGATACAAAACCAGCTTAATCTATCCTGAGCATACTGGTAGCATTCTGGGAAGGCAAAGGACCAAACTGAGTTCACGCAATTAATCTCACCTGGTTAAGCCATTTCAAGACAAGACTCTGTTTCAGCTTTCCACCCAAGCACACCTGTGTATGTGCAAGCACACATGCTTACATACTGTTCCACCCTCTCACAGGCTCAAACTGAAGGTTCTTCAGCTGCAGAGCAGTTGGATTGCCTAAACCATGCAGCCCCCACAGTGCTCAAGTAAAGGTTTGCTCCTGCTTTTAGCGCTTGTCTTTTTCTCAGCTCTCCCACTCCCCCGTATCTGCACAGGGAGAGCCAGAACTGCCAACAAAAGCATTCTTCTTCTGTCATTCCACATTGCTGCCTCTGCCCGCAGCCCAAGGAAGAAGCCTGCAAGCTGTGAGGTCCTGCTTCAACCAGGCAGCACTTAATAATCAATTTTGTTGATGCCTGTAAGTGATAACCCCCATTCCAACCTGCCTGATAATTAGGCCTTCACAGTTTAGGCTGTATTATTAATGATCCAACAGTGCAAAGGAGGGTTTCCATAGTTCTCACGCATCACTAGCAACAACTGTCCCCCAAAGAGAAGGGGGCATTGAATATTGAACGCTGCCAAATGTTCAAACCCATTCTGCAAACCCAGCAATTGAATCAGGCTCTCACTTCTGGACCTCAATGGTAACTTTCAGTCCAGCTGCTGACTTCCAAAACCAATTAATACCAGAACTGGTGTGGGGCTTTTATTGCCCAAGCTGAATACAGCTGTATGATTAAACGCTTCATGGAATTAAACAGGGCAGAGGGCAGCCAACAAATCCAAATCAAACCAGCTAAAACCAAAACAGTCATGACATGATTCTGCCAACCCTCTGCTCATCTTCTGAATGAGAAAGGGGTCTGCAGCATCTGAGACCATCTATTTCTCTTGAAATTAATATCCCAGCTAGAGTCTGAACTCCCACCACATTTTGGCTGTAACAAGAACAAGGAGAGCCAAACCTGGTGTGCTTCATTTGTGAAGGTCAGTGCATGAAAAATGTGATTTTTACCTCACCTGTGGCTATACAAAATCAATGACATTTGTTTCCCCACTGTGAATATGCAACAATTGCCACATGCCTACTCACAGACAAAGCACAGAGTTCCAGTGCTCTCCTGAATGAATGCCATACTTGCATGGGGTGCACACTGTCACAAACAGTAGAATTTAATTGGGATACAGATGGTATTAATTTTGGTGTGCTGACTCTCACAGAGCCATGGACAATGCACCAGTGTTTCCCTGTCCTCTTTTCTTTGGCAGCTGCTAGGAGATGTGGAGCAACAGCCATAGCTGCCTCACATGGAACAAATTTGATGGCACCGACACCTCAAAAAGTGACTTGGCTTTTCCAAGCACCTGCAGCTTCAGCCTGAGCTCTCCCGGGCTGCACCTACAAACAGGTTTGGGTAAAGAGCTGATTCACTGCAGTGCCTTAACAGGCTGTGGGCACCCACGTTTGAAAAGGGGCATCAGTAGTGAAAGGCTCCCAGCATCCGCACAGATTCACCTTGTGCTGCCTGTGGGACTCACACACCCCATAGTAACTGCTCTGTCAGGCATATTCCTACAGCGGTATCTCCACAGATGGGTGGATAGCATTAACTGCTTAAAGGGCTGGAAAGAATGTCCTATGAAGAGAAGTTAAGGACTTTGGGCTGGTCTGGTTTGGAGATAAAAGAAAGTGAGAGGTGATCTCATCACTCTCCACAGCTTCATGAGGAGGGGAAGCAGAGAGGAAGATGCTGATCTCCTCTCCCTGCTATCCAGTGATACGACGTGTAGGAATGGTTCAAAGCTGCGCCATGGGAGGTTTAGACTCAACATTAAGAAGCATTTCTTTACTGAGAGGGTGAACAAACATTGGAACAGGTTTCCCAGGGAGGTAGTCGATGCCCCAGGCCTGTCAGTGTATAAGAGGCATATGGACAATGCCCTTAACAACATGTTTTAAGTTTCGGTCAGCCCTGAAGTGGTCAGGCAGTGGGAGTGGATGATCCTTCAGTTGGAAGGTCCCTTCCAACTGAAATAGTCTATTCTGTTCTACTAGCTAAAAAGTGGCCTAATTTTTCAGTTCCTGTGTGTGCTCAGATCCCAGTGAAGTCTCGGGGCCTTACATTTTGAATATTTCTTATACTCACCTTTAAACTACCTTCTTTTATCCACGACACCATCTCTCCCATTACTGACCCAATATATCTCACCAAACTATTTCTGTACCTTTAATACTATAATACTTTGATCATTTTGGACAGATAGCAAAGGGCAGAAAGAACTGATATACGAGGATTATTTTGTTTATACAGATGGGAAGAATGCAGGAGTGGAAGCCCTGGTATAGGATCTTTATAAGGGGGAAAAAGTCAAAGAAAAGCACTGGGGAGATTTTTACAGCAGCAGGGAAGATGAAGGAAGAAGCAACTAAGATTGCTAAAGAAGTTTGATAAAGGGACATAAGACAGAAAGAATAAGACCTGGAGGGAAACAGAGAATATTAAAAGAATAGAAAAATTGATTTATCTGGTTATTAAAAGATAAGTCTGATATCTGGGACATATCCTTGTTGAGCAATTTCCTCACTTTTCTAAACCTCTTAAAATACAAAGTGTAGTTAAAATGTAAAGAGGGAATAGAAAGATAACTATTTATTGCTAACTGGTGGTACTCATGCTGGAAAGCCAATTACAAACATGCTCAGATTAGGCAAAGCAACACATACATATCTAGGCCATTATAATAACTTACACAAGAGTGGATCCTTGGCTAGTGTGAAAACTAATTTAGCCATGAGAAAGAAGAAATCACTTGTTACAGCCTGTCTCTGACATGCTCTGCAAACTGCCTTTCAATGCATCCCTGTGAAAAACATATCAGCCCTCACTGTCCTCTCCTATATCTGCCGTGTTGGCTGACAGTTTGGGTAAACATCTCTTTTCCAGGATATCTCAGGCAGAGTTTACACAACCAGAGCCATCACCTTTACAGATGCCTTCAGAATCTCAACACTTCCCTTGCTCGTATTCAAAGGCACATATCCAACCTTGGCACCTGAACTCAGCTCGCTTTTATTGCTACCTACAGCCCACCTGAGAGATACCCTCTATCTTCATTCTGACCCCTTACATCGCCTTCTCCTATTAGACAATTTGGGACAGCCAGGACACACACTAGCATCAAAGGCATCGCTTTTCTATGAGTGATACGGAAGACACAGTATTTAAACTACAGCTTGGATGATAATTAGGGCTAATGTAAGATCAAAAAGATAAAATTATTAAGTTGATGAATTTCAGCAACAAGGGAAGGGAGAAGAAAGGAAATGTTAAGTGAAATCAAAAGGTAAATCAATAAAGGTAAATGGAAAGTGTTCAAAGAGAAATTAATGTATGCTCGAGGGCTATGAGAGGCAATAACTGCAATTGCTGCAACAGAGCAATAAGGAAGCCTCTTTCCCTTACTAGATTATGACAATAAGATGTCACAGGTATTTTAGATTTAAAAAATTAATAAAATCAAAGGTTATGGATGAAAATAAAATCTTTGAAAGATGAACAGATCTTTTGGGGGAAAAGAGTATCTTACAGAACACAAAGTATCTGGATGGTCTATCAGAAGAATTCATATTGTTTCGTTTATTTTCCTTTCTCCCCCCCAGCATTAGATCCCAAATCTCTTCAGCTACGGGGAGTTCTGCCATTCACCAGGCAACAACAGTATTAAAAAAAAAGCCCTGAACTCTTCAGGAGTTTATTTATTCATTGAAACTCGGCTTATTTTTTGCATTAGCATCTTCTTAAGTATTTTTTGCACAACTGCAAGCAGTTTCATGAGCTATGCTTTCTGAACTCAATAAATGGCAACAGTCTGAAATGCCTGTTAAATGTTAGGTCACTGTAACACAACCAGCAGATTCCCCAAAGCAAACAGGCAGGAAGACGACAACACACTATGAATATAAAAAAGCTTTCAAGCTCATCACCATACAAAGCCCTTCAGAACTGACAGCACCCATTCATGCAGGCCATGGTGCGAGCAGAGATACAAACACTTATTAATTTGTCACAGAACTTAGGGAAAGCTAAATAATATTGGGAGGTGATGCTCTGCCCAGTGGAGCAGCAATCCAGTGTGTTGATTTTACTGCTTATCTGTTTAAGGGCCAGCGGGTGTGCAAATGCAGTCTAGGATCAAAATATGAATTTGCAAATATGGATTACATTCAATTTCATTCTAATTCTCAGTGGAGTTCTTACACTCTTGCAATAAGCTTCAGGTAAACACTAAATACAAGGACACCATGAGGAATACTAACCAGGGCCTGGAAGGAATCAGATTGAGCTCTTGTTTTTAGGGGAAGATCATAGCTAGAAGTGAACGTATCACATTAATTCATCTTTTTTCTTTAATAGTATTTGAAGGAAGTAGGTTGGGTGTTAACTGAACTGAGTGTAGAGAAGAAGAGGGAGTGAAGCCCCAGTCTAATATTCCCCAAAGGATTAATGACAATACCTAGCAGTCTTCCACAGTAAAATATTTAAACAAACAAACAAGTAGTTTTCCCTCTTGGTGCCTTGCCAGTATTTTCATCCTGCTAATCTTTCTCTGAAATGCTAGAACATGTTTTGATATAGATTACAAAAATGTTAGCTGCAAAGGTGTTTGTATGCTCAGAGGACAAAGCTAGAAGAGCAGGAACATTAGTTCAAAGGTCTTGAGTGAAAGTTGCTCTTGCAAAGCAAGTGTTTTTTCTTTCCAACCCCACTGGTGAATAAAAGGGGCACTGCACAAAATTATGTTAACTTATTTTTTTCAACAGCTCTACCTCAGTGCACTTGACGGGGGGGGGGTGTGGGGGGTTACAATGATGTTTTCAAAGCTAATTACAGTAAAGAGATCTGAAAGATGTAAAGAAAAAATAAACTTGCAACCTTTATTTACAATCCCACACATGGGTTTTGTCTATTTTTGAAGCACAACTTCTTAGGAAAGATCACAGATGTAACCAGCACGAGCAATTTTGACTTTCCTCTCTGCCATTGGCAGCTGCTTCTTCCATGAACTTCAATATTCTACTATGGAAAAAACTAAGAGTAAGAACCATAGAATAAAGACAATGGACTTCAAAGAGGTGGAGTGGAGGAACTGGCAGGTAACATCCCCTGGGAAAGATTTCTAAGGGAAAAAGGAATTCGGTTTAGCTGACAATTTTAAGAGCCAAAAAGAAAAAAGGTACAATATGTTTGCATTGAGAGCTCACTAATGATCTGAAAATCAAAACTGAATTGGACCAAAGGTTGAAATGGGACACATGTCTAAGGGACTGTATAAATACACAGCACAAGCATGGAGGGACAGAATCAGAATGGCTGAAGTGCAAAGCGATTTATAACTTCAAGGGCATCAAAGGCAATGAGAAAGGTTTTATATATACATTTGAAATCTGAGAGACAGGAGGAGGACAGGTCAACTACTGGGAAGAAACGATGACACAAGAAAGGAGAGCCAGAAAAGAATGGAAGGTTGATACCTCCATTGCTTCATTTTCACACACACAAAAAGTTGGTGCTGATTAGATACTTAACACAAATTAAACCTGACAACAATATTAGTAGGGATGTAGGCTGGAATAGAGAACAGGTTAAGGGATATTTAGCTATGATCCACATTGACTTTAAGTACGGATTTAATATGGTTGCACACAGCCCCATCAAAAGCAAACAAGAGAAACAGGATCTAGGAAAAATACTACATATTTTGACTCAAACACTTCAAAAAATAGGTCAAAATATTACCAACAGTTTTCCAACAAATTGGGAAGACATTAAGTGAGCTCTCATGAGACGCCATGGATTGAGTTTGGTCCTGCTCAATATCACTAATGACCTGGCTGATGGAATTGCAGCCTACCTGCAAGCTCCAAAAATGAAACCAAACTGAGTGGCTGTGCACATTTGCAAGGCCAAAAGTGTCATTTAAAGTGATCTGGATAATGAGGAGAGATGGTCTAGAATCAGTAGGATGAAATTCAATAAAGTCACCTGCAAATTATCATGCTTACAAAGAAAGAGCTTAATGTACCTATAAAACAGGGACTGACTGACCTGGAAGTGCACTGCAGAAAAAGGGTAAGAATTAATAGTGGGTCATAAACCATAGTTACACCATCAGTGTTGTAAAAAAAAAGTCAAGTCAGGACAGTATTAAGTATCTTGGATACGCTACTGGGAATGGACTGCGCAAGACATCAGAGACAGCAGTCTATATGCTAAGCATGCCAAGCACTCTTTAAGGGACATCTTTCCCCTTCCCTTCCAACCCTGCATTCCTATGATCTTATCACCAATATAGTGGCAATGAGTAAGAACAAACTGAGAAGGAGATGAATTGCACAAAGCTCTCTGCAAAGACAAAACAGAACAGAGTTCTTACTCCACCAAGCTTGCAACTTCAGCAAATAAGGCTGACAAAGTGCAGCAACATGAGACATTGAAACACAGTGGGGAGAGCAAAATCGCTTTTGTACTTTCTCATCATTTCTATCAAATGATTTTTTTTTCCTCCTTAACCACATCCTGTGATCCAAATCCCCATCTCTACTGAGAACAAGTTCTAGGACACACGGTTTCTTAACTAAAGCAACAAATCAAACCCACAAGGCAACCTGGAAACCAAGCTTCCTCAAGCTGCAGAGAAACCCTGCACAGATCTGTCTCTGACTGCTGAACTCTGCCAAGCTTCACATGGACTCTTTTCTCATGCCTAGAAAACCCCTGCAGCATCTGTCTTCCAATCTCATCTGATGATCCCCCTGCATATGCAGGCATCAGGATCACTTTGGAAAACTATATACCTGAGCAAACACTTGGAGTTCTTGACTCTTATATGCAACGTAAGACTGGTTTGTTAGTTTTAGGGATGCCACCAAGGCAGTAGCATTTGAAGCAGGCACCCTCCACGAACAATGAAGGCTTTAGGGAATATTGCTAAAACACACAAGCCTGAACAATGGCAGTGAAATTAGAAGCAGAAAGGCCTGGCAGAGTGAGAACTAAACAAAGCCCAAAAGCTTTTGCTTCTGTTCTCAGAACTGAGAGACAACTCTTTACTCACCAACTAGAACTACTGTTAAATATGTTTACCATCAGCAGAGGACAGAATATTTCCTGGTAACTACTAGCTACTTCAATTTTAGAGGCAAGGATGGATTCTCACATTGTAAAAGCCTTCACTTTTCAAGTACAAGTAGCAGCTGGGGTGGATATTGCAATGGCAACCCAGGAGTTAGGAAAGCAGGAAGCTAAGGTTTTTCCCAAATTCCTGCCGTGCTTTGTTGCCTCTATTTCCCTTGATGAAAAGCCAAACTTGAGTTAACTCCTTGCAACCTGTCAGGCAGCATTATCCAAAGGAAGCAATAAAATGGAAGCACACATGAAACAAACATTGGACATGCCTGGGAAAGGGAGAGAAGGAGGGGGAAATCCAGTTCTCCCCTGCTGCAGCTCTATAGGCAGTTTGCCCAACAGCAGCCAAACAGGTTACAAATCCCAATGTGAATGGGAAGAGAGATGACAATTCAGAGACAAGCGATTTTGGCTGTGGAAAGCAAACGCTGTGGAGCTTGGCAGACCTCCTCACCACAGGATACCACATCTCTCAGCTGACACCAACATGCTTTCCTTTCTTTAGCCACAGATTTGCTTATGTGTTGTTTCTAATTAGAAGTGCCAGGGGAAGGAAAACCCAACAGCCAGAGCTTGCTCTGGTCTCCAGCCCTCTCCTCCCAGCCCTGGGTTTGCAGCTCCTCCTTACCTAGAATAATTCCATTGGGCTCCTCTGGTGGCTGCCAAATGATCCGTACGGATGTCAGCCTCACCTCGGGGAACACCAGCCTCACAGGTGGCCCAGGGGCTGGAAAGAAAGACAGAGATCATGCTAGCAAGGATTGCATGTCAGAATTGTAAGTCTGCTGCTCACCTTGCACAGAAGAAAGGTACTGTTGGTATCTTACCAATAGTAAGTAGATAGGAGTGCCTACATACATGCATAATACACATTTCTTCAGAGGAATCCTGTCCATGGACAAATATCTACAGCACCCATGGACACCAAACATAATGCGGAAACAGTGCACCCTACAGTGCATTCCGACACCTGTGTTCAGCAGGATGCTCTGACAAAGGAACTCTATCTTATCTCCCAGCAGTGTAGTGGGGAGTCCCTGAAACTGTCTGCATACTACAAAGCAAGTCACGAAGCTGCCTTTACAGAGAGTTATGTGCCAGCTTAATCCACTTCATACCTGTTGGAATTGAGCAATATCTCCTTTCTCTGTCACCAGTACCAGCTCTGAACTGCCTTTCAATTTTACATGTGCATTTTAAGCACTTAGGTCTGAGCAGAAGAACCTGAGGCAGGCAAGATGCACATTAATACAGACGGCTGGTGGCTGCACTGGCCATCCCAGGTTCACAAGGTGAGGAGATGCTAATTCATACATTAGCATCTGCAAAATTTTCCCTTCAGCACAAATTCCACCTGCATTACCCCTGATGATACTTTTAATTAAGTTGAGCCCAGAGGAGACACAACATATTTCTGTCAGGGGTATGGAGATGGAAGTAGAATTCATATAATTTGCCAACATGCACTTAAGGAGGTAACTGCTATAATGGGGTCATCCTAAACAAACAGTTTTAAACATTTCTCATTATAGTCTGATATGTACATTTCAGTGAGTGCTTTTTGTCTCCCTGCAGAGTTCTCCTCAAGGCAATTTTTCCTTGTTTCCTTTCAAAGAAAAGCCATGTCCCCACACAAGCAGTATGAAGAGAAAAGGACTAATAAAATGTCAGGGAGCTGTTGTCCCTGTCACCATCCCCATCCCTACACGCTCTTACTCCTTCCCTGCACTCCAAAGAAAATACCAGAAGTCTGAAGTCTGAAGGTGTTTTCAGCCCAACCAAATTACCTTAATGAAGTCACTTGTAGAAACCAATGTTTATTCCATTTCTATGCTGAAAAGATTTTGATGAAAAAAGAGACATTTCTTTTGGTGCATCTTCATTGGGAGCAATAAGCAGAAGCCTCTTGCACTGACATTAACCTCCACTTAATACTCAAAGGTAATAAAGCTAAAGGTAACTTTAGCATCTGCAAAGCCAAGAGTATTTTAATAGTTGGACTGAACTTCTGCACAACTCCATCAGCAGGAATGCTCCCTCCACACTGGTGTGTTTGCACAGCACCGTGGTTAGGGGCTCACTTGGGACCTGGGAGTCCCTGAACTCCTGGGAAGTCCTGGAGGCACTTGCAAAAGGAAGCTGATATGATCACCTTCCAAGGTAAGTGCCTTATTCTTCTTTGAAGTCAAACGGGAAAGGATTACTGAAGTTGCAAATTCCATCTCTCTCCTTCAATCCAATCAGACCCAAATTTGTTTACTGCTTTCAATTGCAGCACTCTACTCCTTTGGTTTTTTGAGCATGACTGAACTTCAATAGGAATTTATAACTGGGCTTTAAAAATTGTCTTCAGTAGAAATTGTCCACACTGAGCTTTGGAGAACAATTTTAGAAGTCTTTTTCTTCTCCTCATCTGCAGGGAAAGAGGAATTGAGGGACTCTGGGTCTCTGTGGTTTTGCTAAATGCTCAGCCCTTTAGGTTCAAAGTTGAAAAAAAGATAATATATGTATCTCCGAATAGCCTCAGTTTAAGCTTACCATCATCCTTTGTTCTTTCTATGACTGCAGGAGAGCTGGGGACTCCATCTCCGATACGAGTGAAAGCCAGTACCTGGATCTCATACAGCACGTACTTCCGCAAGCCAGACAGGAGGAAAGACTGTGTGTGGTTTCCTCTTACTACTTGGCTCTTTGGCTCAGAGTCTACATCCTTTGCTTTGAAAAGTATCTGCAGAATAAATGTGTACGAAATATAGAAAGAAAAAGGTTGTTACATGAGGACTGAAAAGAGGGGTACACAGTTTACAGTCTTAGAATCATAGAATGGTTTGGGTAGGAAAGGACTTTAAAGCTCTTTTATTTCCAACCCCCAGTCATGGGCAGGGATACCTCACACTAGACCATGTCACCTAAGGCTCTGTCCAACCTGGCCTTGAAGACTGTCAAGGCATTTACCATTTCTTTGGGCGACGTGAGCCAGTGTCTCACCACCCTCACAGTAAAGAACTTCTTCCTTATATCCAACCTGAACTTCCCCTGTTTAAGTTCAAATCTATTACCCCTTGTCCTGTTGCTACAGTCCCTGGTGAAGAGTCCCTCTCCAGCATCCAAACCTTCCTTTTTCACAAAATACGAGATTATAATCACCTATCACCCCTTTCCAACAACACACTTCCTACATCTTCTTCAGCTTACTTATGAATAATATAAATAGCCAGAAGGTGAATAATGAATAACAAATGAAAAACATATCTAAGTAATGCATTAAAAATTAAATAAGCATGAAACTCCCATCGCATACCTTGTAACCCAGGATGAGACCGTTCTGCTCGGGCTCGGGGACCGCGGTCCATGTCAGAAGGATCTGGGTTGAACTCACAGCTTCAGCAGAGACATTCTCAGGAGGAGCAGAGGGAACTAGAATCAAAAAGCAGAAACAGGTAAGATATACCAGGTCATTTAGCTCAGGACTGTGCCAAGATCCCACAGAAGAGTATTCAAATACAAAACGTCTGGAATAGGTTCTAGATAATCCCTTCCTCTCTTGTATTGAATCTATACCTTTGTTATATTTCAGCCTGCCTCACAGGCAACATTTAATCTTAATCAGTGTCTATAGATAGGCAGTACAGATGGACAGACATTAATACATTTCAAGTTGTCTATATTTGTATTAATGAGAATCAAGTTTAAATAGCTGGCCTTCCACAGAAGTCTATCTCTTAGTATTTCTTTCCCATACATTTTATTTCCTTATCCCAAAAGTTAGAAATCTTTATGAATGGGAGTTTACCTTATGGTGCTATCTGCTCTAACAAGAAGTTTTATACCACCCTGGCTTCCTATACCTATTCCTATACCTATTGCAAAGGAAATCACAGAATCTTTTCTAGAGTTAGCAATAATTTCAACCCCTGCACTGCGCTCCCTATTCAGTGAGAAGTTCTTTAACCTCAAAGCCTTTTAATTATGTGATAGTGCTCAACCCTTGCAATATATCATTGATAGGCGGATACATTAACACAAGGTGTATTTTCAGGGACTGGTATGGAGTAAATGAAAGATATGTCTATTTCATTTATGATGCAAAATTGGCTCTTACGAAATGAGAAACATCATTAGAACGGATGGCCCAGGAACACTGTAATTTTCTTTGACTCCAAAGAGCAAACTTGCATTTCCTCATGCCATTAAAACTCCAATCGCTGCAGAACCACCACACAACTGCAAGCTTCCGTAGGCAAGCTTAACAGCATGCCATGTTACACAAGCACAATTTGAGGCTATTTTTAAGAGTTCACATTTTATGTTGCCCTTTTGCATCTTTTTTTCCTGTGGCATTTCCAGCACCCGAAGGGTACAATCCTTTCTAAAGCATGATACACCTGTCAGACCTGAAGAGAACATTCACCAACTTATGTTGCATGAGCACTTATGGACAGTAAGGCTTGATTAGGTCCTGAATATATCACAAAAAGGAGCATGAATCACTGCCGAAAGTAATGCTTTCCCGGCTGTCCGAATAAAAGAACAGATTTGCTGTTGTGAAGGTGAGCTCCTGAAGCTCCTAGCAACATGAATGAAAGAAGTGTGATACCAGAATTAATATCAATTGAAAACCAGACAGACTGTACCGCTCCCAACCCTTGTGCACTCCAGGTTAACCACAGAGGTGGCAATTTCTGAAAGAATTTCCCTGCTGCCAATTATATGGGACACAAGAAGCAGGAAACAAGCACATGACTGCAGCAGACTAAAATCCAACCTTTTCCTAACTCCAATGCTGAAGTGTCCTTTCTTATTTCAAAAAAATCTTACCTTACATTTATCCCACACAAGGATATAATTATGTTAAAGGAAAATAGATCGCCAGGAGCCATGAATGTCTTTGCAGAGCTGCCATAACTCTACCTGTAGACCTCCCCAAAAGCTACTCCCACATGAATAGCTACTTCTGGTGAAAGGGTGGAGGTGGGCTGCAGGAAACCAGGATGTGTAGAGGAAAGAAGCCCTTTTCCAGCCACATTTATTTTTACTTTATCTGGTTTGAAGCCTTTGAAGAGAGAAAAAGTTTATTTTACCAATATTTCTTTTCCTCTTGGATCAGCAGCTCTGAGATTCCTCCAGTTCACAGAAGGTGGAGGCTGTGCCCTGAGTGCACGCTTGCTTTGAGGTGTGTGTACAGCCATGTTGCTGGCAGGGGCACTCGAAAGCTAACAAAGGAGAGTATGGTCTATCTGAAGATTCATTAGCCCGTGTTCCTCTAAATTCCCAGAGCCAACCAGAGCAGCTAACTGCCCCTTCTCTCTGGAAAAGAATCTAAGCCCAGTGCTTAAATGGCAGAAATATCTTGTGTTCATTGGGTGTGCTTTCGTTCTACAGCTCTTGTATTACTGTTGAGGATTTTATTCTCATGTGGCTGTATGAATTCAGGACCTGCAAGTGGTATTACTGATCTTATTGTTGCTAGGCTTTTATCAAGTAACAGACTTTGATCAATCCTTTAAGAACTAATTGAATCACAACATTCATTTCTCCAACCTCCCTCCTCTCTCAGGATATAGTGATACAAAGAAATGATAGTTTGCTAAGACTAATTATGGCTTAAATGAGGCCTAAAGAGCCCTCTTCCCTCTGGAAGCTCCCTTCTGTAATGCTCGTTTCCTTAACCGTTGCACTAAAGACTTTATTATAAGCTCCAAAGCAGAGTTCCCGTCAGTTACCTGCAAGAACAGTTCAGAAGCCAAGCAACAGTGTCCAAAAAAAAACCTTAAAGCTTGAACAAAATGAACCATAAATACTGAAACTAAATGATGAGCCAATCCAGCAAACTGCCAGCTGCAAAACATACTTCAGAAGATCAAACATAAGAAATGATAGAGCTACTGGTGCTTTGTTCTGGAATGTCAATAAGAACTGTTTGCATCTAAGATCATGCATCCTCTTTCTACATCTGACATTTGATATATAGCAAATGTTGCTGTTTCATGTCTCTAACAGGGCCAAAAACAGCTTCTAATAAGCCAGCCTGTATTCTGGCTTTCTAAGAAAGCTAGTGGGATGCAATGGCTCTCTCTTTTGCAGCTCATTTTAGCTCAACATCCATCACTGGTTTTTGACAGTAAAAATTAAAGTGGCATATTGTACATTTGATGTCAATTAAGATGTGCAATTTTAGAGCAAGGTTCGTGGCAAAAGCAGCAAAGCTGCAGTACACAACCATTTTGCCTATAAAATTACTACCGCAGGCCAAATTCGCTGCTTGCATAAACTGACAAATCCTCACAGTGACATTGGAGCACATTTGAATTATCAAGCGATGCTTTATTACACCAAAGCAACTGCTCCATGAAGGTCAGCCTCTGAAAAATTCAGAGATTGATCCTTGCCATGGATATGTGACCATGCTTGTATAGTAGGTGTTTTCTGTAAGACAAGCATATATACATTTATATAGCTGAATATTAGGAGCCCAAAAAAACATTACAGCACTGGTTAGGTGTATTTGAGATTAACTGTTTGAAAATAAGAGGGTTTGTACCTAAAAGGAAGCAGCCCTGTCAAGGTTATTCTAATGCATTAAAGGGCTTAGTGTTTTCTTGCTTTCTCTATACTGTACCTACTAACAATGCCAGTTATTGAGCAGAAACTGAGCTTGCTCCTCTGCAGCATCCTAAGTCATCTCCCTCCATCTTCAACTGCTTGCAACTCTTACCCTAGATTTTCATTTAGGGTTTCCCAACTGTTTTTCAAGCCTGGATTACCAAAAACCTCCAGCATTGTTTATTCTCTCATATTTTCTTTGGTTTCAATATATTTTATATGAAAGAGCTTAGGAAACTAGAGAGTACCTGTAGGGGCATGCTGCTGCTTTACTGTTAGCATGGGTGCTCAGCTACTAGTGATAGGACCACACATCTCAGAATAAACACAAGTGCTCCAGTACAGCTTTATTTTCAATAAAGGGTTTGGACTCCAGTGGCTGCACTGTCATTAGATGCAATGAGCTGATTTAGTGCCTGGGCTCTAACTTCTTGGGCTCTTTGGACGGTGTAAAATACAGAACCATGAATAATCCTGGCCAAGGCACCTCTGGCCAGCTGTGAGGGATGTTTACAATCTGCATCAGGGAAACCCAACTTCCCTAAGACTCTGCATCTATAAAATGAAGAAAGAAATACTTAAGCCATCTGCTTTTAAAGCACTTTGAAAACATACGAGATAGAGAGAATTGTTCTTATAGCTCAAAAGACAGACCTAAAAGTGCTTTGACCTTTCTCTCTGACTTTAGCTACTTTTTATTTGCATTTTAACCCCATTTGATTCCATACAGGTTAACTGCAGATTCCCTGAACCTCTCCCATTCAGCTTACGGCAATGCCAATGCTGCTTCTATATTCTAAATCTAAGAAGGCACAGCCAAGTCTGAGCCCTGACTTGCTCTATTCAAGAAATCAGATGTTAGTATCAAAGAAAACACATGGAAAAAAATAAATGAGTCTTTATGGTCTAGATCACAGCTTTGTGTTATTTTTGATCCCAGTTTCTGAGCGCCTCCTCCTATCAGTTTCAAGTCAACTTTCTTTTAGTACTACTAGAGGAATTGCCAAATACACATGTAACCTCTGATTTTCAGATGCTGAGCAAGAGCACTATAATCCGAAGGTTTTATGAAATGACTTAATCTTAGTGTTGACTACATTTCAAAAGAAGTGCTTGAAGAGCAGTGTAAAGGAGAAAGTAGAGAATGCGATATCTTTTTATTATAATACTGAACGCTTCAAAACTATTCTGTTTGGGTCATGCTATCTCTAACTCCAGCACAAGCATGCCTTGTTTAGTATACCTCTGGCAATAGCTTTTCAATTACTACTTCCCAAAAAGTAACACTTTAACGGAGGAGAGTGATTTTGTTTAGCCTCCTCCTCAGCTAGCTCAAAGGGTAGTTATCTGCACCAGCAGACCAAATCCTGCTGTGTACAGTGGGTTCACACTTCCCACCAAGTAAGGCTGCATGGTACAGAGTGCACAGACATGCATATACGTGTGTCTATGGGTAGGGTGTGCATAGGATTAAATACCAACACACATTTCAGGAAGAAAAATGGGAAAAAATAATGAGAACAAGTATCAGTGTTGAACCTGGCATAACTAAAGCTCACTACAAGTTTCTATGATTAAACTTTAAAACCATATATGTCATCCACTTTGTTATTCCCTTGCAATATACATTTTAATTTATCAGGCACATGTAGGGTAGGTTTGGAAACAGATTTGGTGGAAGTTAACAGCTTCTCAAGGTCTGTCTTTACTGATGCTACTAAGCTAACAGTAATTTATTGTTCTCTGAGACTGAGAGTTTGCTTCTGATATTTGAAGCCTCTATGCTAGCATGGACAATTCAGCAAGACAAGACAGTACTTGTGCTCTAGGTCTATATGCAGGTTATGTCTATATAGCCTTGTAGACACAATTAGAGAAGGCAGTTTTGAAAATGTGCCATCAAAAGCTCAGATAATTTTTTTATTTCAGCTGGATAATTATTTTATTTCAGCTCTCTAAAAGAACTTGTGCCATTTCAGAGCTACTGAGTGCTTGAAATTAGATTTCAGATAATCACAACTGCAAGAAAATCTTCCTGAGCCTGGAAGCAGACAGGGAAAGGTGGAGAATGAGGGACAATAGGGTAGTGGGGAGGGACAGGAAGTGTGAGAGACCTGCTCAGCCAGACAAGGTTCTCTTTGTGTTGCCTGTACTGCTGCCAAATGAGGGCAGGAATGCAAAGAGATTGTTTTGTTTGCTTTAAATACATAACCTGCAGGTTTATGCAATAAAGCAGGGTAGGAATAAAAGAAATAAATAACACTCTCAAATGTCTGTATGTCTTTTTGCCTTAAGTGTAACTAGAGATTGATTTTTTTCCTTTCATTTTAGATTTAATGGATCGACAAAAGAAAAAGTCCACCCAAAACCAACCAACCAACCAAGAACAAAAGGACAGAAAACACTGAAGTTCAGATGTGCCCTTCATAGCAGCTACAGTGCTTTGACTTACCAGACTCCCGCGTACGACCCCTCACTACTTCGCTCCATGGTCCTGCCCCAATGGCATTGAAAGCCTGGATCTGCAGTTCATACTCTGTCCATTCCTCCAGATCTTCAATTGTGCACTCTCTTTCCAAGCGGTCATTAACAACCTTCATCAGGGCAGGAGTTTGCACATCCACACGCCAGAACTTTATCCTGTACCCCACTGACTCTGGATTGCCATTATATTGTGTGTCGGGGAGGGGCTGGCAAACGACAAAGAAAAGGACAATATTCCTATATAGACCACACTGCCAGGGCTTTCCAAACTATATGCCAAGGCCGTCTGAACTCATATAAGGCTATAGCAAAGCCAAAAAGATCAGGAGGTTGATTTTCTGTTTCCTTTATATTTTATGATATCTAAAATTCTGTGCTGCTTGAAATATCCTTTTTCATTTTTTCCTGATTTTTAGCAAACAGATATGCCATTTGCAGAAGGTGCAGCAACCAAGATGATATGAATACAATGTATTTCAGAGCTTTGTGATTAATTATGGAAATGAATGATAAATTGCTGAAGCATGTGACAAATTCATTTATCGTAGAGTTTTTACTGATTCTCTGCCTACTCATTTATCAGCAGAGATTTCTTCGGGTATTCTAAACTCCCCAAGCAATTTCAGAGATTAAAATGTGAAATAATTAGCCTACTTCGTGAAGTTTAGAGTTTTTTCCCCTGTTAAACTATGTGATGCCATGGATGGCTGAAATTCAGTTCTGAGTCACTGGGAAGGTTTGGTACACATTTACAATTCACAGCTTAGAAGACTATCCTGCAGGCAAGCAGGGCAAGAAATGTGATCCTTATTCTTCAGGAAGGAAGGAATTCCCAGCTCCCAGGGGGACAGAGATTCACTGGAAGGTCTTGAAAAAAAGAAGACATTAAGTACTTTTAAATATTGATGTTATTAAACATGAAAAAGGTGTATGAGGTCATTTTTAGCTGTGGCTGTTGCTCCTCCTGAACCATGCGGTTTGGCTCATGAAAACCAGGCTTCTAGGTAGCACAGAAAGGAAATATAGTCTTGAAAATGTTTTAAAGTATCTTAAAATAACCTTAAATGAATTTTGATGAGAGATATGTAGGTCTGGATAGTACCAAAGGTTTAACGATGTGAGCATATTGTTTACACGGTAAAGCCATCAGTGGTATGGGTCTTATGAAATGAACTGCAACAGCTCTTCTATGGATAGTGAGGTGAAACCTTCAAGTTTTCAAGATTCAGATTTAAATAGAGTGTCCCTCTGAAAAACTGCAATTATTCCTTTCTGACAGGAGAAAACACCCTTTTTTAAAGCTTGACTTTGACTTCCAGCCATGATGAGTTTATGCATGGAAAAGCTACCATTTGGGCAAAAGAAAACCTGTGCTTCATCAACTTCACACTACAGTAACCCCAGTGGAAAATTCTGCCTAACAGGGGAGAAGAAAAACCATTCTGGAGCAGGTTAATTGCCAAGTAAATCCCAATGCAGCAACTCTGCAGGCAACTGAGACAGTCAAAGGGGCATAACAATATCAGCAATCACTGCAACTTCCCAATTAATCATTTCTTTCTACATTTTGTCACATAACTCCGTACCTTTTCACATAAATATTATGTTCTTACAGGAGTGTAATGTGCTGCCTTGGAACTGTTAGCTCAGTATCTGCAGGATGATTGCCAATGGCTGGTGTGTGCCTTCTGTTTTGTACAAAGAAGGCTGAGCCCTAGAAAACTGCAAATTGGCTCAAGTGTTATATTCCTGTCCCACAGGCGGACCCAGACTGTGCTACTAGAGTCTCAAAAGCCAAGGTTTCACACACAGGCACATATTCATAGACTCAGAATGGTTTGAGTTAGAAGAGACTTTAAAGACCATCCAATTCCAACCCCCTGCAACAGGCAGGGACACCTTCCTCTCGACCAGGTTGTTCCAAGCCCCATCCAACCACAAACACTGCCAGGAATGGGACAGCCACTGCTTCTCTGGGCACCCTGTGCCAGTGCCTCACCACTCTCACAGTGAAGAGCTTCCAAATGTCTAATCTAAATCTCCCCTCTTTCAGTTTAAAACCAGTTCCTTTTGTCCTGTCACTACATGTCCTTGTAAAAAAATCCCTCTCCAGCTTTCTTGTTGATCCCTTTAGGCACTGGAAGAGTATATACCCTGATGAAGTGGCAGAATAGTGGCAGTATGCAATTTCTGTGATTACTAAAGCACTTAAGGTAAGTCTCAGATTTCCAACTATTCTGAAAAGGAAACAATTCTGCTATTACTCCTTCTGTTGAACACGAGGAAAAGGCACTCTGGAGCACTGGCCTGACCCCCTGGGGAAGCGCCCACATCTCAAGCACCAGTCCTTGGCTCCCCTCTTCCCCCGTTCCCCTGCCCAGCTCACCACCCATCGCAGCCGGAGGCTGGTCTCGCTGGCCGTGCGTGCAGTGACGCTCCCGGGGGCCACATCTGGTGGGGCCTGCAGTGTCTGAATGACACGGGAGGGTTGGCTCAGTGGGCTGGGGCCCACCACGTTCACCTGCCTCATCCGGAACCTGGAGCAGAGGAAAGATGCAGTGCACGTTGTAACAGCTCAGTGAACGGTACCTCTCTATCCAGAATCAGAAAAAAAGATGGAAAAGTACAAATTAGGTCTTCCTAAATATTCCACAAAGCTCGTTGCATGCGTGTCCCCTTTGTATTCACTGCTGAATGCTTTATGGTAACTGCTTTCGGATCATCTCAGGTATTAAAAAAAATGAAAATGAGATTAGCTGAAGGTCTATTAGAAATGTCAGTATTTATGTGAGAAATTTATGTTAATTATACCAAGCCTGATGAGCTTATGCTAGCAGTAAGTGATTTTCTCTTGCAATTCTTGTACAATACATTCAGAAAGGTATTAAAATATCAAACTTGAGATATTCTCATTCCCTGTCAATATAAAAAAATACACTAGTGATAACATTTCCCCTCAATTACTGCTTGAAAGAAGCTGATTTATCCCTGTGCTGCATTTTCAGCCTTCCTGCACAAGAAAGATTAAATTAGCTAATATGGGCGTGTGCCTTTAAAAAAATACCCTGTCTGCTTGAAATGATCTTTTCTGCAATAGAAATTCCCACTGGGTCACAAAAGATTCAGGGAAATCTTTTGGTTGGAAAGCACAAAATAATGAAGACGTGCTGTACATTTCAGATACTCTCACCCATCATAAGCGCTGACAGGTAACCGGCACTTGCATATACACATTTAACCTGTTCATACAAAACACAGGAGTTTGGGACCTAATGACTGAGCTTGGGAAAAGGGTGAGTTAGTCAACATCACAGTGTTTGTTTATCCGCTCTGATCTCCCTAGAAAATGCATTAAGGGAAACACATTAAACAAATACTGTCCTTTATAGCTCATTCTCAAACATTGGCACAATGTATAGAAAAGAAGCTGGTTGATAAATATGTGGTCTGCGAATTAGCGCTCATGATGTATGCCCTCAGTGGGCAAGGACTGAAGTTGACCAGAAGACAACAAATCCATTTGGCAACAACTTTCTAGGTTTCATAATATCATAAAATTCCTCTACACTGAAAGAAAGCAAAAAACCCTCATACCTGTGCACGCATGAGGGAAAAGAAACCCAGGCAAAATTCAAAGAGCTGATTAACGATGAAAAGAATCAGAGAACTGGAAGTGTGAAAGCTCCCAGCATAACTGGGATCACTCCAGAATTCAATGGATACATGACAGAAATGACATGTAGCGGTAAAATAAACCAGGAAGTTTAACAATATAAAAACTCAGCCACCCTGAATGCCTCATACACTTCCTCATCATTTTTTATCCCAAAGACATTTCTCCATCACCTGCTAGATGTGCAAGTCTGGCTTATTTTGCATGGACACTGACTGCTGAATTCTGGTACGACTGCACTTAACTATACACCTTTGCCTTTTCAGCTTTAAGGATCCATCTTTATGAGAAGAAAATCTCCTCAACCTGAAGATCATTTTTCTAAACCTCTGCACCAGAAATCTCTGCTCATATTCAAAAACTTTCAAAGAGCTTTTAGTAAAATGTTTAGCTCTTGAGGTTGAGGTTTAAAACCACTTCAGTGGAGAGTCTGTGAGAAATCTAATATTCTATGTTGCTGACAAAGGGAAGAAATTAGCGTACCAGCATTGAATTAGTTGAGTTTTACCTGGTTGCACGTAGTACTAGCTCACAACATCACATGGGAAGCTAAAAGGCCCCACAACCAGTGCAAAATGGGCAAGTTTTTAGTAAGCTGATGTCACACTTGCCACTATATCTCCTTGCAATCTCAGCCTTCACATTATTTCATATTTCATGAAACTATTTTGTGAAAGTATTTTCCATTAGGATTCAGTCCCTCAAATTCTCAAATCTTGTCTACATTAAAGCAACATATCACTTGAATTGAATTGATTTAGAAATCAATCTTGTTTAACTGGGGTGCACCCATAATGTAAATTCACTCGAATCAGATTAAGCACTTCATATATCTATTTAGCTTAACTTGGTAAATTCTTATAAACAAAGGTTTCATCTAATTGATGTTATCAAATCAAGCTAAATCAATAAAATGATGTTTAAACTGGCATAAATATGCAATCACAAGTTTACATCAGTTTAACCATGATTGATTTGTTACTGACTGATGTTACACTGGTGTGTAACCCCTTAGATAAGGGAAGCCACAGGATAACAGTTATCCATAAAAGCACTTCACTGTGTACTTGGATTTCCTTTTAAAAATGAAATTGTATGTAAATTGCAGTTAACAATATCAGGCGAGTAATTTTAAGTATAAACTACAAGAACAGCAAAGCTTTTCCCTTTTGTTTAGAATATAAACCACAACCAGATGTTTCTGATTAGGAAAGCTGTTCCATGCTGCTATTTACTAATTTTTTTCATGCTGCAGCTAATTACCTGCTGTTCTTACCTGTAATGAGTGTAAGGAGTAAGGTTAGGTACCTCTAGCATCTGAGCATCAGGTTCATTCTCAACCTCACGAAGGCTCACCCACTCTTCTTCATCACCCAGCACACCAACCTGTACATGGAAAGGTCAGAAGGAACATAAAGCAGAATAAATACAGATAAATTATTATACATATAACCTCTTTTAGAAGGTGTGTCATCAAAGCAGTGGAAGGACAAATGCTTTTAAAGGCATATTACCCAGTTAATAGTAATTTTTATATGACAAGGCACTAGGTATTTACAGCCAAGTTTCCTTGTACCTGTTGGGACTTCCCTGGGATCCTCTGATAAGATCTAATCCAAAAAACCACTGTGAGAGCACTAATACCCTGTTCAATCTCACTGGCACAATAGAAAAGTATTGAGTAGTGATATAAGGAAATGAAAAATAGCCTTGCTAATAACTTACAGGAACTGATGCATACTAAGCAACTCTCCATGGAGGCAAAATGCCACAGAAATGAAGATCGAGAAAGAAGAACAAAGGCAAAGAACAAAAGTGTTTTATCCTTATCTGCTGGTCTGCACTTAGACAAGATTTTTCCATGTGCAATCCTTTGTATTAATTAATCACAACATGTTGCCCAACACAGTCCCCTCAGCTATGGCAGTGTTAAAAGGGACAAAATGGCAATGGGAATTGACAGCATTACTTTCCATACAGCTTCCTAGAGATAAAATGAAGCTGAATCAGGACCTAAAAGGAAGTCAATAAGGCATGATAGAATAACCAGAGTCCGACTTGGGACCTCAGACTATGGCAACATCAGTAGGCAGCGTTGTGCGTAAGAGCACATAGGAGTGTGGAGATGACAGAAGAGATGTGGAAGAGGTTGGCCTTTAATTTGGAGATTCATAAATGTTGAAACACAGGGGTTCCTCAACAAAAGTCACCAAGAGAATTCCAGGGCACTATGTACATTTACTCTAGTGTTTCAATCGTAGCACAGAGGGCAGTACCCGTAGTGCAATTCCTTCTCCCTACTCTGGTATCCACAATCATGATGGTACATAGACAGCTATTCCCTTTAGCATCTATTTACAGACTTATTACTATCCATGAAGATGCTTAATCCTTTTTTAACCTAGTGACACTATCTGCTTCCACAGATTGCTGGGGCAACAAATCCAGCTCTCACAACCCACTGTGTAAAGAGCTATTTCCTTTAATCTTTTTTAATCAGATCCCTTACGAGTTCTGTATACTGGTTACAGCCATAGACACTGCCAAAGCACTCGATAGCCAACATAGCCCAAGTACGTCAAATCAAAAACTAGGTTTCATTCACTCTTTTTTTTTCCCCTTCAGGCGAAACAGCCTGATTTATTTATAGATGTTTTAGTTCTTTGCTCACACAGGACTTGATGTGCTACATATTTATGTTTGTGCATGAAGAAATGACACAAGGAAAATCAGGTCAACGAAAGAAGTTCTGCATTGCACTGTGAAAAGAAGCCTCTCTGATCTTCTAGCAAAGGACTGCTTTCATGAAGGGATGTGGTTACACAGGTCTAGATGGGCCTTTCATTCTTCTTGGTTATCAAGGACATTGCCACATACCAAACAACATATAGAATAGATGTCAGTGAAGATTATGAGCCTTTCAAAATTCCCAGTCCCCACTGAGCTCCATAAGTTTTAGTAGATTTGAGACAAGTCTGCACAGTGAAACAGAACAGCCCTAAACTGAACCCAGAAAACAGAGAGATGATAAAGAGCATTTTTAAAAACACCCTATCTCAACAAAGAAAGGAAGTGAGGGTTGATCTCAGTGAAGGAAACAGAAAACACTTTTTATTGACAGAGTTTTTGATTTATACTTTTAAACGTCTGTAGTAAATGCTTATTTTTGCAAAACTCCTTGCCCTTAACAACATCACCTTGAAGTGCTGCAGTAATTCTACAGCAATAATCCTCAGTGCTTTGGAGGCAGCCAATAATCTCCAGTAGGGAGGTAGCTGTCCGTTTGTATTCTAAGAACAGTAAGAGCTTATTAAAGTATTTCTTGCATAGCAAAAATCAAAAAAAAAAAAAAAGAAATGAAAGAAAAAAAAGACTGCAGGTTTCAATTGTCATGCAGCAGCAGGCAGGTCATTAATACCCCCACATGGTTCAGACCCAGAGGCCCACAGGGCTGTGAACAATTGACATTGACTCAAGCTAAACTCCCCACACACACACACCTGTTTTGCAGCTAGGCATTCACTAGCTGGCTGCACAGGAGGAAAGGTTAAGTTTTTTTACTGATTGAGAAGCAGTAAAAGCTTCCATGGGCCCAGGACTATGGCAAACCCCTCAAAAGCTATTCCAGGAGAGAGCTTTCTGGTTGTGAATGCTCTTCCTGGTAGGAATAACGGGTGCAGACTATGAGGAAATGGCAGACACCATCCAAGCCCATCACACTGGCTGTTCCCAAGCTCTGGTGGCCACTACCTGTACTGGGAGGGGGGAGACCCTGAGGCAAAGCATCAGTGCTGATGGTCCCCATTAACTGCTTTCAGACTCAGGAGAGGCAGCAAAACAACCAACCACAGTATAGTTCAGTGACTCAGCAAAAGACCTTAACAAAAATATACTGGGAACTTGCTTTAGTTAGAATAATAACTTGTAATGTTCCCAGGATCTGGTGCCAGCATTTGGGAAACTAACTCAGCGGGTTAGATCTCATACTGAAATCAGCAGTATGTTTTAAGAGAGTGCTGCTTGTGTGGGGAGGGTTAAAGGGTGAATGTAGGGCAGCTTGGTGACCAGCCTGGGGACTTCTGCATGACCTCTGCCTTGTGCAGCCAAGCAATTCTAGGCCAATGTTACTCAAAATCAGTTCCATTTATAGCAATAATCTGAGAAATGAGTCTTAGAAAAGAACCTTCAGTGATGGACTTCTATATTTTTAACTTACACAAGATGTATAGTAGATTCCAATTTCAGGCTCTTCAATCAAAAGGAAATTATTTCTGCTGAAACACTCTGATGTCAGATCACAGGAAACATATCAGTTTCAAGAATCCGAGTACAAAGGGATTCCCATGGGGCAAAAAGAACTACGGGCAGTGGTAAAGATAAAAGAGTCCTTTGAGGGGCAAGAGAGTCCACTGTGAACTGCTCTGCATAGTCAGAAGCTTCGTTCTTAGAACTGTTTTTTGGATAACACTGTATGTAAACTTCAGAAGGGGATCATGTTTGTTGAGAGGCGCACGTGTGCATTGGTTTTGGAGGCAGATGAGAACACCAGCTGCTTTTCTGTTACTCTTGGCATTCAAACTCCTTAAGAAATGTACTCTGCATCTCCACAGCTCTCTGTATGATAGGGCCACAATTCCCAGAAGGCACCAGGACTGCCACAATGAAAAGACCTGTGTCCACCGTGGCACTTCATATAACTCTCCATAATGATCAGCCATCACAAGTTAGTACATATACATTCCCATCTCTCAGGGCATTACACTCAATAAAATGGCATATTCATTAATCATTACAAAAATGAGACAGTATCAAACAACCCTGGGAGTGATGGCAGAACCCTTCTCCATGCTTTAGCTTCTCCAAAAAGGAAAACATTATATGTTTTATAAAGTGACTCAACATTTTCTGATGGAATACACTAGATGAGCAAAACTGCAGACATGTGACCTAAAAGAAACCCAAAATAATTAAAATTCGGAATGAAAAATTCATTTGCTGTGATATTTTGTAGACGACCGTAATGCTTCCAAAATTTTGACTAGTTATGAAGTACTCATTGCAGGAAAGGAAAACAGTGTTTCTGTACATTATAGAGGTACCCTGTGTTCTTCTATAGCTCAAGATATGTCAGAGTTTTCATTTTAGAGGTCCATAACTCAGAGTTTGAAGTTGCTTTGGGAGAAATCCAGTTCACAGGGTGTCATTTTTTAACTTACAAAATCCTTAGATCGATTCAGCCATTTTTGATTTAAAGATTGGTGAAGGCATAAAATTGGCAGTTTCAGACACGTTATTTACCAGCTCTAAAGTAAAACAAGAGACACCAAGAGACCTTGAACAACAGATGAAGACTGTCTGGGTCATTGACTTAAGCGCAGAACCAAATCTATTAATGGTTAAAGTTACATCTTTAAAACTCTTAGCTTTACAAGTGAATATAGTGAAAATACCTTAAAGGTTTTACTATGCTGAAACTCTGCTTCTGCTCACCATGATATTCATACAAAATCTCTCTAAAAACAGCAGAAAAGCTTTAAGCAAAACCACTCCATATTACTGCATATACTCCTGGCTTTATAACTTGCAATACCTCTTCCTAAGAAGCTTTCAGCCATTCCACAGGTCATCTGCTGTCTGCACAGTAACATTAATCACCAAAAACCACACCAAACTCAGAAGTTAGCCCGGCTTTTGTAATCAGCCACTGGAAAGGCTCAAGCTATGGACTAAGCACCCATCAAGGGGCACTCATGTTGATGTCATTTATGCTCTTCTCCTGACAAAACCCCAGGAAAAATCAAATGCACAAAGAATAAGTTGAAACTGGATTGCAGCAGACAGACTACAAACACAAAACCACATGAACAGCAGCAGGGATTCATAGTCATGCTTGGTTGAAAATTGCCAGAAAAGATATCAGCAATATATAGTCTAACTGCATCTGAGAGTACAAGATGATTGGAAGGATTTACTGGAATTCTCTGTGGATGAACACATTACCTATGAGCGTCAATGCCACAAGACAGTTGATGCTGTGCTGGTCCCTCTGAACAAGTCTCAGCAGAACCTTTATATTACATTACACCCTCTTCTCTTTAAATTATACTGTATGTAATGGAAAAATAATGTTAGAAATCTTTAAATAGCATTGGTACATTTTTTTAGGCCTCTGGAAATCCACTTTCCTGCACTCCTCTGAGCCTAGATGGAAAGATGGAAAAACACCAGCCTAATGTTTAAGAAATTCCTTCAGAAGTACAAAATACAGCTTCAGTGAAAACATAGACACAGGATTTTTTTTAAAGCTTGATATTTTGGCATCTACCAGCACTAAAATCTTAAAGACCTGATTCTCCCCTCATGCCCACTGACATAATTGAGAATTACTTCCACAGCGGCTCCTGCGAATTTACACCCCAGCACAAAAAGCAGAAGCCAAGGCCAGATGTACAAAATTTCAAGTCATCTGCAATTCCCAGCTGTGTTTTTCATACAAATTGTTCGTGAAGTATCAGACTTCAGAAATGGCACTTAGCCAAAATGGAATACTTGAAACACTTTCTACACCTGCCCTTATCAAGGAGGCTTCATGCCACATAAAGGAATAAAGAAAACATGTTGGCGGCAGGCTGTTTGTGTGTGTGAATATAAATAAGCTGAAATTTGTCTGTAAGGACTTGGACATTCAGAGTACGAGTGTATTCCCAGTAGATATGCAAGAGAAGACACAGTATATAAGGAATGTCCAATGGAAAGCTATCACCTGGCCACCCAGTCAGATCCCAGATAAATGCACAACAGTACCAGATATGTGTTGGTGATGCTTTATACTGAACCCACTGACAGTAGAAGTACAGTGCAGGGGGAACAGACCTGTGTAGGAGATCAATCTAGTTCTCCTCCTTCCAGAAGAGATTGTGCTGCACAAAGGCTTAGTAAACTGCAGCATATTTTTTCGCAATCTATTAGCTTTTTTCAGCTACTGTGCACCTTGTTGCAAGCTTTCAGAAAGGCTAATGGTCAAAACATTTGTGAATGGATGGAGATGTAGTGCCTGTACCTGCTTGAACAGATTATTTACTTTCTAGTTTGACTGATTAATTGCAAAGTATAACATATAGATTAGTGTTTTAATAGTTAAGTGTGATCCTAACACTTGGCAATTCCACCTGTTTTTGAAATCAGAGTATGCAAAACCACACCTCAAGTGGCTTTTAATTTAATGCTAAGGCATGAAACACAACACTGCTAATTAAAAGCTGTACATGGGCCAGTGAATAAAAGACCCAGAAGGAAAAAACACCCTCCCTATATTTCTGTATAGAGAACATTGCAGTGGTTTGGTTATAACTACTGTGCTTCTATCCAATGTGGTCCTAAGGAACAGTTACGGTTGCCTATGATAAAATAAAGGTGTTGCAAGAGTAGACTGCATCCCAGCACAGATATTTAACTGCTTACAACAAACTACATGAAAGGCAGAAGCAAATGCTGGGCCGTGACTTGTAGCTGATTTGTGAAAGCTTGTGTGCCATTGAAAGGTAGGCAAGAAAACCTGTGAAGCCTAGAAGGCAGGTCCAAGGCAGCTTAGATCAATATCATTTTTCCCCTTTATTTTTCTCCCACTACCATGTTCTCATCCCCTCCCCTTGTAATGGTTCTCTTCTGATCACATACAGCCTGTGCAGAGTTGAACTGTCTGAAACTCATTTGTTCTTGGCTGGATCAAGTCTTGTAGCAGTTCTGGGTATGATCACACCAGAACTGGTGCATGCAGAAGGCAGGAGCAAGAAATCCATTACAAGAGTGATGAGGAGAGGGAATGGAAGCAGAACAACCAGAACTCTGGTTTAGACTGGCTAAGGATGCTGTGAAATGCCACTTTAAGAGAGAAAGAGAGTTTGAGTGCTGGCAGAAAGGGGCTGTGAACAAAGGATTATACGCAGCTGTCATGCTGGGAAAAAGATTTGCTATATCCTTAAGGAGTCACCAATTTACCTGCATATCTGAAAAGATTTTGTTAATCATGGGAGCAAGATTACTCTTTTGCTTGTTTAATTAAATCCACTTGGAACAGCATTTCTTATTATGCCAAAGTGAATGAGGTACAGTGCAGAGAAACTTGCAGGGTAGTTTGGGGAAAAGAACTGCCCAAGCTCCACAAAGATTTTGCTGTTGCTTCTTCCCCAGATGGAGCAAAGACTCCTGGATCCAGGGTCTATCAGAACCACTAAGCCCTTGATTTTTCTAGCAAAGCATAAGTTAATGATGCGGGTTTGTGAAAAAGATCGTCCCTTTCCTCCCTGCACATCAAAAATGCTTCAACCCCTATTTCTACCTGGGATGTTTCAAGCATGCAGATGAGCTTAATGGGAATTATTATTGCAGGTTTAAAGCGCTCATTTCACTTCAGTGGTGCTCTGAAACTCACAGAATTAACAAATTCCTAGCAATAACAATTTATGCATCACAAAAATGCTTCTCAGAATGTGCCAAGCCACCATATTACAGGATTTCAGTGTTTGATTCTGTTATATGCAATGTGTATGTAAACGGTACAGAATGTACCAACTTGTTCACAACAATCTCATTACCAAGTAAAGTGACTGTATCAACATGTCGAAGTGGTGACGATGATTTAAGAAGTCCAACATTTGGTTTTAAAAACAGATTATATTATTTATAAAGATCTGTGGGTGGGAATGAAGAAGCAAAGCTCATCTGTCAGGAGAACAAATGAGGAATATGTAACTCCTCCAAGGCATAATGACAGCAGAAAGAAGGATATTGTTTAAAGCTGATGAAGAGGAGAATTCACCTGATTCATATATAGAAGCCTGGATAGAAAACCCCAGTATATTTCATTACAAGATAGAAAAATACACTCAATCTCATGAATAATGGTATCTTTGCTGTTCAGTGCAATTCCTGCTGTACCTCCGCCTGAGATAACAATTCCAGGTTCGCATCTGGTTTGAAAATACACCCAACAGAACCTAAACACAGGTTTCAAATCCTTTTTTAAATAAAAGGATGAAGTTCTGCTGTAGGTGTTGCTTATGATGCATCTGATGTTATTCTGAACTTAAAAGCTGTTTTACAAAAATCCATATGCATTATTTAAAGGATAATCATTCTCTCACACACACACATATATATAAAAATACCAAATACTTTTATTTTGTTCTTTTGAACAGAGGTTACAGCATTCATATGCCCCTTTTGTCACTGGCTACCACACAGATATTTCTCAGCTAAGCCGCTCAGGCTCCCCCACATTGAAACCTTTCCAGGACCTCCTGGACAGCTAACACCAAGCCATTTACTGAAGAGCTTTGATTTGAATAAAACCTGTAATCAAACAGCAATTCACTAATGACACCCTTTTTAATCCCTCTGAATCTTAATTCAGAGCTTTTTGTCAGGGACATACCTGGCCTTCGACTATCCACTTGGAGATAGTGGTTTTGCCATCATAACCTGGCCGGAACTGAAGCGTGGCAGAGCGAGGGCTGATGTTGGAAATCACCAGGTTGGATGGAGCACCTGGAAGCTCTGAAGAAAGAGAAATGTAAGTAAGTGTGGAAAAGCTCTTTGTCTAGGGCCCTGTAACAGGGGTTGTTGTTCAGTGTTTCAGCATATAAAATACCTTGGTAACAATTGCAACAGAACAAATAGTTGTGGTGTTTTTCTTTTTGGTAGGCTATTAATTTATTTGGTAGACTATTACAGCATTACTATTTCTGCTGCTCTGGGCACACACCACATCTTTACAGATCAAATGAGAAAAGAAAGAACCCATCTACAGGATTACTACTACTATTTTAGAGAAGCTTTAGCCTGGAGAAGAGAAGGCTGCATGGAGACCTCATGGCAGCCTTCCAGTATCTGAAGGGGGGCTATAGAGATGCTGGGGAGGGACTCTTCATTAGGGACTGTAGTGATAGGACAAGGGGTAACGGGTTCAAACTTAAACAGGGGAG